>DWDU01002397.1:0-12819 GCA_018245575.1 Jemadia suekentonmiller
GTGCACGGCGAAGCGCCGGCCCTCGCGCGCCGCCGCGCCCAGCGCCTCGCGCACCTCCGCCTCCGCGATGGCGCTGCCCGCGGCGGACGAGGCATAAGAACTGTGTTGCACTACAACCACTGCTTTGTGCTCAAATGTATAATTTTCGGCTTTATGCTCGTGTAAACGGTCAGTCGTGACTGATTTGAACGCAGTTGTACGAGATGCTCATGCCCGTAGTGGGATGTGTGGAATCGTAGGAACCGAATTATTTTATGAAAGTGTTATTTTCAGTTAAAAGTTCAGTGCAAACTTACTGCAATCCTGACTCATTATTATTGTCTGCTGCTTTCTTCTGTAGATTGTCCAACAGTTTCAAACAGTCAACGTAATCTCCGTACGGCGCGCCGTTGGTTCCGCACAACTCGACTAGCCGCTTCTTAATGTAGGCGGATTCGTGATTGACTCTTTCGGGATCTGCCAGCTCGATAACTTGGGACAGTTTTTCGGCTCTACAGAACAGCTCTCGAGCCTGTTCAGAGAGTAGATTAAAATGTAAACATAGAATATTTTTTTTTTACTATCATGTAAGAATTTCTCTTATGCATCACCTTACACCCATCTCATACTTTTAATAACAGATATAAACGTAGCATCTCTTCCGGGGTAACGGGAACCTTTTAAAGGTCTCTCTTTGTAAAAAAAAGGACTTTTCATCAACTAATACTAAAACTAATTGACCCAATAGTCACATTCCTACAGTCGTGTTAGTGGTCAATTGGAAATCCCCACAGAGAGTAGCGAGAATTTTATTGTTTGTTATCTACCCTTTTCGCTTAGATAAATGATATATGCTAACATTAAGTTTTTTGAACGTAGCGATAATTTTGCATAGCTCATGTTTGGTTAATATTACAAAATAAAACAAAAACGATGCATATCATACGAATCGGTAAATAATACACGACTGACTTCTCTAGCTGCGGCTCCGGTGAGCGCTTGGACTGTGGGGTTGTTTCCTCCCGCGCCCTTCACCAGCGTCAGGCAAAACTCCTCCAGGAAGCTTGTGGAAGGCACGTGGGTACCGCAACACAGCTCCCTGTCGGCGGTTGAATGAAAACATTACAACATAGATGGCAGCACAAGGCCCTTGTTGTACATAATAATTTCGACAAACTATTTCTATAAGAGTTTGGTGATCGACAAAAAATTACAAAAACTTTTAGACCAAAAGCAAAGGTATCAAATAATTTTTCTTATTTACGATGTTAACCACAAATTCTTACTTTGACTCCAGCGGGGGGGAGCAGGTCACAACCCTAAGACCCTTCTCTGGATAGGTCTCTCCGGGGACTGTGAGCACCGAACCCTCCAACGCCAGCTGAATGCTGTCCAGCACTCTCGTCATTATCCCAGCGTTGCACTTAATTGATTCCCTGTATAACAAAAATTAAATAAGACAAAGTTTCCCAGGACAATGTAAGTAAAATTAATTTGTTCATATAATAGAAAATTAAAGATTGTTTTTGTCTGGTTAAATGGAAGGCTAGAACATCGGCAACCAAATTATACATTAGTATTAGCGATGATGACGTATTGCTGTTAGTAAATGTCTATCACCTTATGATGACAGTGTTCACTGACATTATTTTTAAGTTATAAAAATGTAGTTATCATTCATTCATGTAGTTACATGAATGGCACAATATTTTCGATATTAGTGAGTTTGTTGATTTAAAAAAAAACATCCGCTGAAACTTTAGTGATGAATCAGTTTTGACAACTGACTTACCTAATTAATTCCTGTGCCTGCTGAGTCACTCTTGGTGATAATTTCTCACCGTATATACATAACCCTAAACTGAGTCCCCTGTCTGTCACATTCGAACTATTCTGGCAGATCACACTATTCCCCAGAACTCTTCTAACAGCCGCATTGAGCAAATGCACAGCGGTGTGATTCCTCATTGTGTCGAGTCTTTTATCACTGTTCACTATCAATGACACATCACTATCCCTATTTATATAAATATCACTATTAATCAATTTGAAATGTCCCTTGTGAAATACGAAATCGCGAATTTTGAAAACATCGTTCACTTCAAAGCTAACGTTCTCATTGAATACAATAACGCCACTGTCAGCCGCTTGTCCGCCTTCTTCGCAGTAAAAGTTCGTTCTCTCTGTCACTAGATAATAAAGTCTATTTTCGCACGGCTGCGAGTAATCTATCCACTCAGCGTCCTCGTTTAATATCGCCACTAGTTTTGTTTCGAGTGGATTGAATATAATTTTACTATTGCTCAATAAATATTCATACTTGTGACTATCGTTCGTGAACGTTATGCCACTTTTGACTAGATTATCAACAGCCTTGTCGAACATGAGACCTCTATTGACCGCTCGTTCCTTGAAAGCTGTCTTATGTCTCGCTTTATGTTGAGATAGAAGTTTCCAGAAGCCTTTCTTGTCTATTGTCAAGTTGTTCAATGTTACTATCTGTTGTATGACGTCTTCTTGGAAGCCGTGCGTATCGTATAACTTGAAAACCAATTCACCAGGTACTAGGGTTGAATTCTGTTTGACCATGGTCTGCAAAAGAGAGTAGTGTTTAAGTTTAACTTTATTATTGATCTAAGATCCCGCCATACAACGACCTTCACCGAGCTGGTTATTAGATGAAAAGTATTTTATATCAAATATGTCAATAAATATTTAAAGCGCAAAAATTACAGTCCAGGATATGATTAAACATTAATTTTTTTGAATATTGCACTGGTTTGGTTAACAGACAAATTCCATGCTGATAGAAAATATGAAGCCTATAGAGTATGCAAACGTTACCTTGGCTAATGTTTTCACCTTTAACTTATAACTTTTGTAACATAAAAACGTAACATCACGCCTGTTATCCCCGAAAAGGTAGGCAGAGGAGTGTAGTACACTCCCTCGTATCCACAGTTACGTTTAACTAAATAACTTTTAGTCCAAAAATACATTTACAAACAATAATAATTCAACAATAATAGCGAAACATAACTGTCACAATGGTTAATCCATATTGGGAATCTCTACAATTTCAATTCAGATTTGTATCCAAATAACAAGTTTATATTCACCTCCTTGAACTCCTTATATCCCAGTGTGAAACCTGGTAACTCGATGTCTGCCATGCCCTCCACTTCAGGATACTCCTTCACCAGCCTCTTCCATTTCTTCTTCAATCCTGATCTCAGCTTGCTATAGCTCTCTTTTTCATGTTCAATTATTAGTTTTGCATCCTTTTCACGTTCCACAAGTTCTGGATATGTGGACCCTAGAGTGTTGATCGATTCGTCGTAGAGGAGAGATAAGAGTTGTGGATTTTGGAACACATCCGTGCATATTTTAAACGTTTTCCTCAAGATTTGCTTTAAGTTTAAACTGAAAAAAAAAAATAGATTTAATTGTTAGAGGAAAAAATATTTATTTGGAGGGTAGATGTAAATATCGCTAGCGGCGTCACCAATGTATTACTTAAATGATCACCAATTTATCGTCTAACTTACATATCTATATTCGTTATTTATAACGAAACAACAGTCATCTCATCCGTCAAAAATTTTGTTACGATACGTTCACTACAAAACCTTTTATCATTCTTATATCGTCATCAATCTATTTCAGTCCACTGCTGGACATAGTTCCGCTAGTGATATAGTCGTGGTGACCTGGTGGTCGATACCTGGTAGCTGGGAACACTCCGTCCGCCAGACACACGCTGACCATCCGCGCGTGGTCTGCTAGCCGCCGGTACATCTGATCGAGGGTCGCGTCCGCGCCGTAGCTCCCGCTGTACGCAGCCACACCTTTACTGTTCTGCAATAGGGTTGAAAGTGATTTAATGATGTAGACCTATGAGGGAAATAGAAGTAGCCAAGAACGGCGGGCGTTTACGAAGAATGAATGTACAAGATGAATGAGATGTCGTGAATGTAGAAGAAGCTCGTCTGGTCAGTAAGGATAATGACTTGGCCCTCGGTGCCCTCTGCCTTCCCTGTAATGCACCTGGCGTAATCATATAGTAATAATGATAAGTTTATAATATAGAACTAATTTATATAACTAATATCATCAGACAATTTATACACGGTCAAAAGGTATACTTGAAGCAGAGACAAGGAAAGGTGATACAAAAAAAAGTTCTCAACATTATTTTCTCTGTGGTCTTGGCAAGAACGCCACAAAGAGTAAATCCATGTATAAACATAGGTACCTACTGATGAAAATAAGGAGGAGTATTGTAAATAGAAAGTAGGCAAAGAAGGCATAGAATAGAAAACGAGAAATAAATGGCTTGATTACTGTAAGATAAGCGCAAACTTTTCAGTCTCGATCCTTTGAGGGTTACCATGCTCTGTTCCAGCGCTAAATTTGATTCTCAACACACGAAGAATGATTTAAAGAAAAAGAGATGTCTACCTTCTCTATAGTCCGTATGAGCGGTGCGAAGAGGTCGGTATCGTAGTTGGAGCGCACGCCCTGCAGCAGCGCCGCCATTCGCTCCAACCCCATACCCGTATCCACGTGCTGGCGGCGAAGTGCTGTCACTTTGCCGTTTGCTTCTCTGCGTATAAGTATATATTTATATGTATAGATGTAGTTTATCAGCCCTCTGGTTACCATAACACAAACTCTTTTGACGCTTAGTTTGGGATCAGATGTCTGTGTGTGGAGATGTCCCAAGATATTTAGATATTTATTATAACATAGAGAATTAGGCACTGACACAGCTCACCAGCAATAGAGTAGTGGTTCCGAATTTAATCCCAACAAGGAAATAAGTAGGAGGTATGAGAGGAGATTTAATCAGCGGAAAAATAAAAATGACCTGATGAGAAATCCGTTTCTTAGGCAGAAACCTTATTATAAATACCTAACATCAAAGTTCCTATTCGTTCTGGCTATCGTTCTATACTATTTAGGGTCAGTGTTTTCAAACATTTTGTACTTCACACTATGATAATTAGTTGTTCCAGAATTTATGATCTCTAATGTCAAAGATGAATGAATATAGGTACATATTATAATAATATGTTGAAAAGTTAAATTCATATGAACACCTAAATGAAACTTCAGGCTCATTGTCTTATCCTGTATCATATTTTGTGGATTTTAATAACTCTGATCTAGAGCATTTGTCTGTTATTTAAGTGCATTCTATTTAGGTGTTCTTCCCAGCAGCGGTACAGCGCAATTTGCAGCAAGGATATTTTTAAACAATAATAATAAACAATAAATTTATTTAGATAACATAATTTTTTTAACGCCATTCACCACATTCTTCAACACTAATAAAAAATATTAGTATGAGTGTGCGGGAATGCAATGAATTTATAATATGTTACCTATTCAAAAGTGTACAATTAAATATAGCTATATAAATGAACGTGCGGAGAAGTGCATCACTAATGTAATTGACTTCATCATGTTCCAACCACTGAGCATACTAGTACTTGTGTTGTGTGCACTGCAGCCATTTGTATGTGCAGCAACAATTGGAAATTTAACAGATATAAAACCTAATATTGGTGAGTTTTTTTATGTATGTATTTACAAATAGAAACATATCTATAATATACAGACAATTTTTGTTTGTAATTGTTACAATTTTAGTATCAAAAGTATAGGTAAGTGGACAATAAATTTGATGTCCTAAGATTATTTACTTTTCATCCTTGGCACTTCCCGATGAGATCTCTATAGGAGTAAGCAGCATAATAGCACAAAAATTATTTATTCTTGTTAAAAAAATATAATACAGACATGCAATCTGTTGCAGATTGGCCACTTCGATCCATAGACAAACGAAATTTCTGTGTACACTCTATTATAACATAACATCATAGCTGTATTTCCCCAAAGGCCAGAGGTGTATATTACTACCACTTTTCATCTGTAATTTTATAGGCTATTGTCATCTATTTTTTAAGTAATGAGAGTAGCAAAAGAGCTGACAGTAAGTTGTCAATAACAAGCACATCATCACTGGAGACCATAACTGATCTCAAATAGGACGGTAGAAATATGGGCTGTCAGTTTCACTTGGTTCATTTAATTGCAGTCATTAACAAGACTATAAGTTAGCATTTATTGGTAATAGGATGGTCGGCAGCATTTATTGAACTTTTGTTGGAAATATATCCAATGCTAACCACATTTACATTATATACATTATATTCTTTAACCATTGCTAAAAGCTTATATGTAATAACTTTACAAGCAAAGGTGATTTGGGTACTTGACTGAAAACAAAAGTTGTATAATATTTTTAGGGGTTATTTATTAGGTATGAAAATAAAAACACTTATCATAAAAATTTGTCCATTAATATTATTTGCACCAGTGTAGAAAGATATAGCTTAAAATGTGAAATAAATTATGGGGTGCTCTATTTCTTAAGAAAAAGCAATTGTACCATATAAAAGTACGTTTTATTTATAGAACGTTCTAGAACTCGTAAAATAATACATACATATCTCACGCCAGGACCCTTGCGGGGTAGGCAAAGAGCACAGAGTGCTAAATATTCTTGCACACCTGTCATGCATCTTCCACATTCATCACTCTCTTCATACACGGGTAAATTGCAATACTGCAATAAATATTTTAATTTCAGACCCACTATATTACGACATGAATCGTGAAGAATATAATGTATTGGACGCACAACTGATACGACCGAATGATCGGAACATGTATTATGACCATGACGAATGTCAACATTACTGTTCTGTAGCTGGATGGAATGCTGGCACCAAGACTGTATCTGACTGGTGTTTATGTTTTCACCATAGGATACTCTAGGTTGAGTTGCAATTTGTTTTATGTCAGCCCAAGATCTTTGATAGGCACGTATGAGAATATCATGGGGGATTTCCCGTTTGAGTATAGCATAAGATTTTCCTGCGCGTCAAAAAATCATTTAGAACCTACACTTAAATATGATAGATAGAGCCACAGGTAAACGAACTGGATGTTAGGTTTTCAATCTTATAATACGTCCACTTTTGCTAGTTTTAGATTTTTAAATATTCATTGTACCGTACCGAAAAACGTAGTAGTGTTATTCCTCTGCCAACCTCTTCTTGGATTATAAGCGTAACGTTACGTTTTTTTTACCGTACTGTACCAGTAGTAAGACCGGGTTTTAAACTAACAATTTGTGATTTGAATCTCAGTTTATGGCAATCGGATCATTCCATTCCATGGGACATGTAGCACAACTGGTGAAGAGTGGAATATTATAATCCTCTGTCTACCCCTTTGGGGAAATACAGACGTTAGGTTATGCTAAGTGTGTCCATATTGTGTCTTCTATTGCAGATGCTGTAGACGAATTGGGCCATACATTACACGACTTTAGCGACGCTGATATAATAAACCTACACGTTGAGATATTAGACGATGCAGTATGCAGGTACTACTGCTGGGACGCCGGCTGGGACTCTGGGTGCAAGATTGATGACAATTGGTGTTTGTGTTTAGGGGTTCGCAAGTAACATAAAATAGAAAAAATGTAAAAAAAACTTTTATAACAAATCTCAGTATTTGGTTATTGTATACTTCGGTATTTGTATATTGTATACTTAGGTACAATAGTAAGTCAAAAATATTTAATGATATCAATGTTAAACCAGAAAACTTTTGTGTGGACGTTTGGATGTTTTCCATTAAGAATGCTCACTCACCTGTTGCATTGTATGAACACAATGTTCCATATCTCAGTGAGCTCTCCATTAGGATGCACGAAGTGTATCTCTGTGCAAGGACCGCAGGGCCCTGTAGCGCCCATCTCCCAGAAGTTGTCTCTTGCACCATGCCCTACTATATGACTGTCCTGGACACTAACAACACATCCATTACTAATACTATAGGCTTCACTCTATATCTTTTGGGGGATGGGCAGAAAGGACTAAGTGCCACATATTCTTTAGGTACATGCTTATTTTTAAATAAACATCAACATTATAATTTTCATAAAATGTATATAAAATATCGAAATATACATATGGGGATTAGGTATTAAAAACATTAAAATAATGCATCTTTATTTGAATAAGTGTTTATTTTATTCCATGACTATTATAAAGGTCTTGGTTGTAGAGAAATGCTGATTGTTTAAGCTTTGGGTTGTGTAGAACTATTTTATAATCATAAATATGACCATTGAAATTCCATTTTTGGAATATCAGTGGTAATGAAAATGGAAAAATATTAGAATGAACATTGTCACAAAAAGAATACTGGCAGTTAGCATATTAGACATCAATTTTTCTATAGAATTTTAATAAAGCATATCATCCAAATATTTAAAATACCAGAGATCAAGATAAGAAAATGATGTATGGGTATATTGTGACATTATCTTTCATAAACTCCTTTAAAATAACAGAAGGATATTGATAAAGATGACAAATTGTTTACAATAACGTACCCAATAGCTTTCCAAATGTCTCTGCACTCCCTATCCTCCTGCAGTCCAAGTACAGCATCTCCCGAGAAATATGTCACTAGAAGGTCATCTGGTTTCAGTCTATATGGACCCAGTAGTAGATCCCATGCCATTCGACAAGCTTCTTTCTGAAACAAATTTACAAGTTGATAATGAACTAATAGAAAATTTGAATTGTACATTTTTATTTTAGATTTCGAAGCACTTAAG
Organism: Jemadia suekentonmiller; assembly: GCA_018245575.1. NCBI lineage: Eukaryota > Metazoa > Arthropoda > Insecta > Lepidoptera > Hesperiidae > Jemadia > Jemadia suekentonmiller. Next base: position 8,684 of record DWDU01002397.1, read on the forward strand.
CATTAAAAACTCAATAACTATCAACAGTATGTGGCCAGAATTAAGGATACTTATGTGTATGTTCATTGTTTGTGATCAGTGAGCTTTGGGTTAGTCACCATTTAGGACACCCTGGTATCTCACTGTGGGGTCAGCAGATGTATATAGAATACATCCCCCAGACCCATGCTGCTCTACTCTTACACAGATAAGTTGTAAAATACTTTTGATATTATTCATGTTAATAAGTACAAATCTATAATGTCATGTACAGTACAGGTAATGGCTCTACAAGTTAAAAAACAAGCACCACTTTTGATACTACAACATGTATCCACTTACCTTGTAATAATCACCAAAGGACCAATTGCCCAGCATTTCAAAGAAAGTGTGGTGATGACCATCTATTCCCACTAGCTCTAAGTCATTGTGCTTTCCACCTACTCGCACACATTTCTGGGAATTAACAGCTCTAGGGCATGGAGCATCCACTACACCCAGAAATACACCTTTGAACTGAAAAATAATATATTATGTTTTATAATACCATAGGTTTATTTATTTTAGTGATAAGGTCTAAAAGTGAGAGGTTTTTTCACCTGCTTTCTTTTCAACCTACTGTTGCCTAAGGGGTGCTGAAAATTTGATCTTCTTCTTTGCATATCGACTCTGGGAATTATATTGTTGAGGACCAAAACTTGGCCAACAATACAGTCTCGTCACTGGCCTTGTAAAGGTCCACGCGTGTACAGGTGTAGGGGCACTCCGGGCAGAACAAAAGATGTGCCATTGTTTGGGGAAGGACACCACACAGACACACACTCTCAGAACTGAAGCGCCATCTGAGCATGTTCTCCCTGCTTCTACTTGGGTCCGTAGTCTATTCAGGGACTTCCAAGTTGCCCAAGGTAGACCATGTTCAGGCAGCAGACGCTCTTCTTGGTCGATACATGGGTTCATCCGGTATCTCTCCTTCCAGAGGTTCAGGCGGGCTTGTTTGGCATCCCCGCCCAGAGGGGGAACTTTGCTCAGGAAGTTATGGCGACTTTTTAGACTCTGGCGGGCCGGCATGTGGTGATATAATGGGGCCCGTGGGACAATTTCAATTTTGAGACGCTCCAGGGAGCTGGCCACATCTCTGTGGATGTCCGGAGGAGCCAAATCAGCTAGCGAGTATAGGAAGCCAACGGGAGTTGGCTTTAGACAACCTGTGATAATTCGGCATGTGTCATCCGAATCCATTGATGACTCAGTCCTGCGCCTTCCACCTGCGCAACCGGGAGGCCCGTCGGATACTTAACATTCGATGGGAGAATATGCCGCTTGCTCACTGCTCTACTCAAAAATACCTCGGCATTACATTATATAGAGCCCTTACATTTAAACAGCACTGCTTTAACACCAAGTAGAAAGTGAGTACTCGAAATAACCTTCTGCGCCGCCTAGCATCCTCCAAATGGGGAGCTTCACCAAAAACATTGCGGACGACCGGTCTAGCTCTCTTTTTTTCGGTTGGCGAATACGAGAGCCCAGTTTGGAGCCGCTCAGCCCACGCACACCAGGTGAAAATGTGATAAAGGTGTAAAATGTACAATTTACAATGTAAAATGTACAATGTTAAATTTGATAAAATCATTTGAATGTGAAGGTCTGCATAAAATTCGCAATAAACTACCGAGGTCACTCACCTGTATCATACCCGCGTTGACGAAAGGCACCGTGGGGTCACACAGCGGTACAACCGAACTCGATTTAATGTGTTTGTGTCCATGATTCTCCACAAAATACTCCATAAATGTGTTCCTTATATAATTGCTGGATTTCCTACGAACTTGGGACTTTTGGCGGATCGTTCCACTTAGAACCGGTAGACGTAACATGGTGCTTGGTTGTCATTAATTAACGCTAGAACTTTCACGTAATATCGTATTATGTTCACGATCGAACTATTTAGATACGTTATAGGAGACCTCCCCAATGATATTACTTTTTAAACTTTAGAAGACATTGTACATACATAATCCGAATTTCAACTTTTGTTTGTCAAGGATGGGGGAGATTTAAATTGACATACCAGATTTGTCAATGTCATAGTTCTTCATTCGGTATACTGTTTTTTTAGATATTCTTTTTTAAATAGAACGCACGCATGAATAAATTATTATAACATCTCGAAAATTCAAAATAATAGTAAATGTTACATTGTAAGAAGAAAAGGAATGTAAGTAATAAAAATGCCTAATCTTTAGACAAGACAATTTACAAGACAAAATTTGTAAAAACTATCCGAACACTTTCTTTATCTGTTTTTGTGAAGGAGCATGACGTTTACATTGACAAGCAATTCTTGTTCTCGAATTTGATGTTCGTAAAATTTTGTAAGAAGGAGCGTTTTTTTAGCAAAATAATGTGATTCGATACTAAAACGATACACGTATCTACTTGTGAGTGGTGCAATTAGATTTTATTAAACTATATTTCACTTGACATCGAACTGTTAGTAAATGTTCAAATTGTTTGGCATTGTAGGACTAGGGACACGTAAGTGTTATCGTTTCAGACTCCAAGATCGTTGTTTTCGGTACGATGTATAGTTGGAAGTTTTATATTATCGGGCTATGTGTCGCGTTATCGGTGGCAGATTTGTTGGGTCCCGAAGCTCGAAAGGATTCTGAGAAGGAAGAATCAGAAGATGAGAAAGATCTCAAAGAACTGGTTGAAGCATTAAATTCCGAATTCGTAGCTTTTAAAGATTTTAAAGATGCTTTGAAAAAAAAAGGCATGGGAACTAAGGAGCAAAAAGTTAAAAGCCTTATTGATACCCTAAGCAAGCAGTTTAAAGCCTACAAGGAATATGAGGAAGTGCTCAAAGAAAAGGAATTGAACATACCAGAGGAAGATAAGCCTACACGTATGAATCTTAAGCCTTAAAATTCTGTAATTGCTAAAAATAATTATAGAAATTACAAACAAGTTTTGTTAATTTCTAGACGGTAGAACAACACATTAAAACGTTATATCATACATATGACGCCAATGTATATACATGTGGTGGTTTGGTGGGTTGAACGAGGCAATATCTTGTTGCACATATATTATTAAAATAATTTTCAATTATAATTGATACAGCGACTGTCACATTGTTGAAGTGGCTGCAAGTGCTTCTACTGATTAAGAGTACTTGGTATCAAGTCCCATGTTGGGTACAATTGGATTTTCCTATTTAGAATTGCCTAGTAGTCTGGATCTAATCTGGTCTGAATGGAAAAGGTTTACCCTCTAATAATGAGACATAAAACATAACTCTTGAAAATTGGAAGTATCATAGTCCTTTGCCTACACCTTCAGAGAAATATAGATGTAATATAAAATGTAATAAAAAAATATATGTTTCACTCAGAAAGTTGTCTTATGCTAGTCACATGTATACCAAAACAGGTTACCCTCAGTGCTCGTGAACTGCAACACACCTGCGGCCAACCTTGAATAGCACTATTACTAATTAATATTAACTGCATTATAATTAACCAAAATTATCTTCACCATTGACTTCATAGTAAGATTCCCCTGCAGGTATCCTCACCTAATTGTGTTAAACATATGTACACTGCTTAGTTCCATCTAAGTTACTAAATTTCCAAAAGTTAAAAAATTTCATAACTATTATTCTAAAGCGGGAGTATGAGGAGTGTACTATACTCCTACGTTTTAACAATTCTACTTATATCCCACTATGCAGTAGGGGGTAAACCTATTGCTAAATACTAGGCACAAATCCAGACTTCAGAGCCAATACAATCCAATTTTGACATACAAAAAATGTTCCAATGAATGAATTTCAAATAAATGACATTTGACTTTGAATTTTGAATGTGAAATACTAAAAAGTTCTACTAGAAAAACACTGTTTGTAATAGATTTAAGTAGGAAGAACTGGATCATATTACTTATTCATTTATACTGTTATTTATAAAATAGCTGAGGAAGCGGCACATATGGAAGCCCTGGAGGTAAAATTCAATCTGCTGAGAAAAGAGATCTGGAAGCAAACCCAGTTGGAGAACGAGCTTTTAGCTGAGAAACAACGAAGACTAGACAAGAAGGTATACTACTATTTCACACTTGCGTTATTAGTACTATGAACTAAATTATCAAAG
>DWDU01002398.1:0-12816 GCA_018245575.1 Jemadia suekentonmiller
TCCTGATAATAATTTTATATGTATCCTTTAAGTAATGATGGTGACGATAAATTTTAAGTAATATTCAAACTATTCATTAGGTGTAATATAAGCTTTTCGTTTATGATACACTGTACATAAACAAGTATGAGTAATATTTTCGGTGCGCATAAGTGAATACGGCATTGGACATTCAAGTATACTACTCTAAATCAATTTGTGTACGCGCAAATGGCGCTTACGATTAACTACGGGAACATAAATCATCGTATTGATGGCTATCTGCTGGATTTATGACTCTTATTAATTCACACTGTTATTTAAGCATCTTATTCTTATGTTCGTATTTTTCACTGCTTTCGCGGCAATCGCTTGACGTGAAATCACAGTAATAATAGTATTAATTCGTTGTTACGATTTTTACTTACTTTTTACTCTCGTACGCATCTTACTGTTGTTAGAAAACTCTCTTTATGCAGTTTAAGAAGTGTGTGGAACTAGTAACTTCTCACTTAGACTTTAAAATTAGTAAATATAGTAGGTTACTCTCTACTTTTGTAACCTGTATACTAGTGGTTGTTTGATTTTGCAGCCTTACGATTTTCTTCATTTCCCATAGCTGGGATAGCTGTTAATATTAAATATGAATTGTTATACCGCTATTCACACTTTAAGGCTAATAGTAGCCATCAAAAGCCTTTTCTAATACAAACGTATAAGTTTCTTATATGCAACTTCGAGTGAGCAAAATGCGAACAATGCAAACATTAACCTACAATTCAGACGTCGTTACGACACCTCTGTTTGTTCCGATTACAGAGTATATTGAGTTTAAATATATACTAGTACGTATATGTATGTATGTAGATATATGTAGACATGTGAAGTCGTTTATTATAGAGTGAGGCGCGTGCGCAATATGTGTGTGTGTATCACCCGACGATTGCAATATATCATTGAACTACACATCGTCATGATTGCATTTGCTCAGTTCAAATGCACAGGTTTATAGAGATGTCTTTACTAGTTTGTTTATATTGTGTTGCATGTATTCTTTGATCCATTATAAACAGCTGTAGTGTAGAAGAATCAACCTGTATCAATATCGCATAGTGAATTTAGATTTACAGATCCATTAACACATTTATTAGGCGGAAAGTATATAATAATGTGGTTTAGCAAAGTATGTAGATGGAAGAATTGTATCTTACTTAATGCTATCCTATTATCATACTACGATTGGGCTGCCCATTGACTTTCCTCCATTGCATATTTATCTTGTATCATTGTATCTTTTTCTAAATGTCAAAAAGGAATTAAGTACACCTGCTTTTCAAAAGTTAATTTCTTGATTTATTGGATATTTCCATTCCATTTCGTATCACGACCAAATTAACTACCGAGTGTCCATCAACTCAAAACACGTTCTGCGTGAATTACACGATCTTACAAACAGAAACCTTGTACAGTTCAACGTTTATCTGTCAAACAATGTTCCGAGGTATCATTGCCTTGTTGTTACGTGATCAACATCGGGTCTTTCATTTTCTAATCTTACCAGTCTTTGACAGTGTATTAATGTGAATAGGTAATCTGAGCGGGTATGACATTTCAGTGCGATTTGTCATTTTTTACATAGCGTCGTTATTTCGAAACATTCATAAAAGGAAAAAAAAATATTTAAGTCAATCGTTACATTCCATTGCATAGTGTTCCCAAAATACTAGATATGTAATTAAAGCGAACCATAAAGGAACATAACAATTCTAATAATTATTATAAATAATCAATAGTCAATAATGTACATTTTATACAGATAAATAATGTGAAAAAGAAAACACGATTCAAAATCTTTACCTTGTCGAGTCGTTGCAAGCGCGACTGCCGTACGCGAGGTTCTGAGTTTAACTCCCGGATCGGGTACTATGTGACTTTTTGTAGCTTAAATTTTTAGCGTAATAAAAATTTCTAGTAGTGGTCGGAACCTGGAATTCTGTCCGGTGTATGCCAATAAACTTATACCCCTCTATCCATCGTCGGACGTAAACGTAACTGGTAAAATGTGGGAATGTACTGCACTCCTTTACTTGCCTCTTCGAGGATTGCAAGCGTTATATTACGTTTTGTGTTACTTTTTAAACGAAGTACTGTAATCTAATTTTTATGATTCAAAATATAGGAGACGTGACGCAGCTGTATCCCACCAACGATTACGTAACGGTTACCGAAGCACACGTAACATAATTCGGCCTTGCTCGATGACAGTTATGGCTATCGGAGATCCGAACATATCACGGCACAATACGCCGACTTTCACTCAGAACCGAGCTTTCCAGAACGAGTGGGCTAAATGTTTCTGGCTGGCACAAAATGCCCTCAGTATCATACTGTTTTATCGTAAGTCAATCTCGGTGCATGTCCTTTTAGCGGGATTATTGTTTCGACGTAAATCAATTTTATGGGTTCATTCATCCGTTTAGTACTTCCTACGTTAGATTAAGCAAATAGGCCTACAAGGAGTATAATGACGGCGCATACATGTCAGTACACCCACTGAACTGTCTACTTTCCAAGTAAATTGAGAGGGTATTTAGGTCAAAAGTATGGAGGTAAATAAGATTATTATATAATTGCCAGAAACAATATTCTCACACAAACCTTCAGTAGCGGGCACAAAATACTTCAGAGTCTGAATAGAACAACATAATGTACATATATGAAAGAACAGTATGGCTTCCTATTAGACGTTGAACCAATATAATTCCATATTAGTTGCTTCAATAAACTGACATCTAAGAAACATGATTATGTAGGACGAAGGAAGGCTATTTTTATGGATTGTGTTACGCGTTTTCCTGTCAAGAGACAGGAAAGTCATTTCCACCTTACATTTCAATGACGAATTGATTATCGACAGTCACATATGATTCAAAAAGAAATTCATAAAGCAAGAGATATCTTTGTATGCAGCGTTAACGCGTTACCGGCTCGCCATGGATATCGCATATTGATTCGGCGCTGAAATGTGTCGCCTGCCTTCTGCATGACAAGCGATTAATGTGCATTTATAATAACTGCATAATTGATGACATGTAAGCTTTACCAATATGCATTCCGTTTGAACGGAATCGTATTGTAACGGTCTTGTCGCATATGTTATGTTAGGTGTTGCAGCTTGGACTTATTATAGGATTGTATAGAGGAATTTATGTAAATTTATTGGTTGGCATACTTTTTAAAAATGTTTTCTTTAAATTTTGTACCTTTTAAATATGTTTCATTTATATGTATCTAACATTTATTTTAATGTACATACAATGTTTTGTAAATCAACGCCTCTACATTTGTAATATTACGAGATTTCACATGGGGGTTATATAAACGACATTTCATGCTAGCTTTACAAATAAGTAATATGGAGGATCTTAAAGAGCTGATTTCGAGAGAAATATCTGAAACGTGATATTTCTAGAAAGATTTAGAGCTGTAATCTGAGTGTATCAAAAGTGAGCAGAATTTACACCACTGTGTTCCGATCCAAAGGCTGTGATAAGCAGGAGTTTTGTTGATATACGTTCGTGCGAACCTATTCTTCAAATAGAGTAACTGTAACTGTAAGCTGACTTAGATAGAACTTTTGTTCTAGTGAGGTTAAATGTATTGCCTATGAAGTACTGTTACAAATTTCTTAGTATCCAATGTCGTAAGGAATACCTGTGACCATTGTTCTAGGTTAGGAGCTTAAAGGTTAAAAGTGTCAAGAGGTTAATAGTGTAACTCAACAAGATATGCTTAATACGCTCTGAGCGGTCTACGAGTACATTACCTATATTGTTAGCTAATTCGTTTTAAAATAGAATCGTAGCATCAAGCCTATATTACCCGAAGAGGTAAGCAGACGAGTATAGTACACTCCCAAGATTCACCGGTTACGTTTACATGGCAATATGGAATACGTGGTGAGCCTAAATATAAACATGTTTATGAAGTATATCTAAGGAGTAACAGTTTAAAGGTTTAAAACTCTGCGTCCTGGTTCAAGTCCGGGCGCGCACCTGCACAACACTGAGTGCGTTTCAAGATAAAATACTTGCTTTAATGGTTTAGGAAACTTGGCATTCTTTAAAGTTGTCCGTAATGTTGTCTAACGTATCTGAAATTTGTCATGTACCAACAGAACACACACTCGTATTACTTGGTAGATTATGATTTGAAGGCTTCTCATTCTAAAATCAGACCAACCCAACCATTGGAACGAGAGAAGTTTTTAGAATGGTTATTTGTTTATTTATGATTAATACTCGTAATTGCATCTTGTAGACAAATAGGTACGTCCTTGCTTTCAAAAACCCCGTATTAAATTTTAAGTTATATATTGTTTTATGTGTATAATATAATTATAATACAAATTTACACGTTTTTCGTGTAAGAATGCGACTTATTTTTTCAAGTTAATATATTTGTTAAATTTTCCATCGTAGATAAATATTGTCATCCAAGGAACATTTTCTAGTATTAATTATACAACAAAAGCCTGGACTGTCTCATGTATCCAGTGTTACGCGATAGATTGTTATTTATGTCCCACTGTCGTCCATAGACGTTGTTTATTCACGATAATTGAATAAAACCAGTTTCTTTTACAATATAGTTTAGGCGAGGTGCAAGTTTCCAAACCGTTTGGTAGTTGTCCAGTTAAAGTTTCAGGTTTATTGCGAAACGGCTAAATACAAATTGAACTATTGCTCTTGTTTATTTTAATTTATGTTGCGGCACAAAATGTATACGATAACATGTTTAATCATAATTATCTGTTCCATTCAATATTTTAGTTGTATTGACTAAACTTGTTAGCATATCGTAAGGTAAGGACGTAATTAGAAACTTTAAACTTGTTCTCTCGGGCTGCTCTAATACAAGTTTGTGATAATTCACTATCAGGGGTCCATCTGTTTAAAATTTTCAAAAAACGCTAATAACCGACACCTATTATTAATAACTTTTGTCTTAAGTAAAAAATATAATCACATCAACGTAGTTTGGAATGACGAGAGAACAATATCTGGCCTTCACCTTAATAGATAGTTAGCGATTTATTATCGCAGTATAATTTTTATTTCATCATTGTATTATCGCAATGTGAAAACATGCGTGATAATTCTCAGTTGGTAAAAGTTTCGGTGTTTATCAATATGCCGGAATTTGTGATATAGCTTCGACATAGACACAATATGGTAGTAGGAACCAGTTTACAAGGAAGAACGGTAGATGGCGCACGATGAGCTTTTTGCGGTACATGTTACGTGATAAACTGTTTTTACATATAATCTTTCTGTGACAAAACTTAACTGTTTTCTAACCTTATTTGTAAATATAAGCGTGTTAATAGTGCTACCATTAAAATTACATAAAATTGTCGATTTAAAATTGATTTAGTGTTATTTGTGTGTTTAATAAATAATGGCACAATTGAAAAATATATCAGTAAAGTAATATCGTACATTTTTAATGGGTTCGATAGTTAGTTAATAGGCTCACCACCTCCTTAACAGAAGGACGTATACGTAACTGGTGAAACGTAGGAGTGTACCAAACTCCTTTGCCTACCTCTTCGGAGCTCATAGGCGTAATGTTACGTTTTAGGTAACAAATATTAGCTAATGATATCCAATGTATTGTTTATTAGCAATTAAGTCTAAGGTGCTTCTAAGAAACATAGCATTGTTTGTAGTTTGAAAATAAAAAGGCACGTTCTCATCAATCAAAACTTTGACATGTTAATAACATTGCATCCGACTTTTTATTTCTTACACGTGTCTAAATAACTCCTAATGATTTGCAAAGATATAAATATTAATAGCCTCATTTGCTACCTGTACGTGGTAAATGTTGCCCGAGCAATTACTGTTGGCACATTGCAACTAATTTGTTCCAAATTAGAACGCTGCTTTCATTTTACTAATCATTTATACACAAACGGTTGCGAAGAACCATTGCGAACAAACCGCATATTGTTATTTTAAAGCACTTGTTTCATAATAACAGAATAGAGGAATAAACCGAGTTACTCTATTTATACAAAAAACCTTATAAATAATACTATTGTTCCAGCAGTGATTGAAATTCGACCGTCGGTCATTATGTTCAACGTTATTAAGCTGTAACGACCTTTTGATATTTAATCTTAAAATCAACGTTTTATAAAATGAACTTTGAATGCAATTAAAGCTTTCAGCTTATATCTTCTACTACGCGAAATCTCACACTGCACCTAATGCGCAATATTCTTAAAAGAGGGATCAAACATTTAATTTCACGTAATGAGATATGGACTCCATTGCCAACCACATAACATTTACACTTAAATCATTACTCATATCTTGTCGTTGGTATGCAAGTGTCTAATAGACGTTCTTTGGATATTTGAACGGTTTTAGACCTTTTTCATTGCAAAAACACTATTACTTTTATTTGAAATGCGTAATCTGTGAAAATAATTAACAAAAAAGATATTTTTAAAGATTTCAAAGGGGCCGGGGAGGATGCGAGCGATTAGCTAGTCATTACGGGCTGGATTCACGACGCTAAGGGCCCGACGTAGTGAGCGCGATTAAAAAATTATGCTCGCGTTAAACCACCCATTTAAGGGTGCAATAAACTTTTATACTGAATGTGATAAATCTTTACGGCGCTCTCTACCTGGCCCGTATAGCACTTGTCGTAATGATTTAAAAAATATAACAATAAAACTGGAATTTAGTTTGCTATGTTATTAATACAGAATAAAAAATTAATATCCATCATATTATTCAAACTCAAACAGAATAATTCATCAACAGTCATAACAAAATCAACTTTAAGTTTCATTCATTCAACGAACTGTTAACAGATCGGACGTACCATTGCCCAAGTTTACTAAAGATATCTCCTGGACATGTGCGAGTATATATTTTTTATTCATACAATTCTATAATTCGATATCGATAATTATTAAGTATTTGCAATCGCTGTCTGTTTGCTGTATAGTAATGCATTTTTCTGCCCGCGAAGCTCGCTTCAATTTATTGGTTATTCTGAAAGTCGTTAATTGCCCTCCGGGGCGTGTTTATTTACGCTTTTTTCAAAATACCCTCATAATAATACCCTTGAAGAAAGCAATTTATTATCGGCGTAGTAATTGTGGCAGTTGGGCGAATTTATGAGCGAAGCTCAAGAGAAACATCTGTATTTAGCTATAGTTTTTAATTACATATGCATGATATTTTCCGTGGGTATAAATAATTCCAATAGGTTGTTAAATTTGAGTTTGATTTTGTGATCGATTAAAAACTTGAATGTGAAATGTTTTGTTTTATAAACAAATGTTGCTTAATTGTTGTTTCTGACGTGAATTACTCTAGTGACTTTATGAACGTTACATTTTAATAATTCAAAGTAGTTTCTAAATATCATATTAGCTACGATAGATTGTTACTATGCAACTAAGCATATGCATGATCTTACTAAACATCTTAAATAAAAACAGCACAAGGGTCTACTCAAATTAATGCGAAGGAATGACGGTTATGCGTTTGTGGGTAGTCTTTTAATTCGCCTATTTGAATCGAATCCAAAAGACATCAATATGATATAGACATACCCACGTTCTTTAATCGGTCACATTATATAATGACATTAACATAATATCGTATTTAACGTGCCACCACACTAAGGCTACAAGCGCTTCATCATTTTCATAACAAAATAATTAGTGTAGTGGTAGAAACTATAAACTACGACTTTCCCCGCAGCAGACTTGCCCGCCATATGTCATTTAACATCGCTTATTGTTCCGCATAAAGCCTTAAGAGCCATTCAAAAGCAGTTTTGCTAGTCGTAACTATGCGCATTACCCATTCATAGGTAAATGTCTTATAAAGAACTCGGCACACTACACTGGACGACGTTGACAGTGATAGAAATATTCGACGAAAGAAACAATGATATTTCAATGTTTCTTAATAAAATTTTATCGAAAGAATTGTTACAGTTTAAGCGTTCCATTCGGTCTCTTCACGTTACGTTTTAGTTTATTGAAAAGTATATTGGTTCGATTTTTTTTTAATTGTCAAAAGGAGTACCTACTCATTTTCGTGATCGCAATCCAATACAGCTATTTATTTGGTCAATTACTACGAATCACTCCAATTACACGAATAAGTTAAGCATTTACAATTACTGAAGATATACATACAGAATATAGCTATACTGGGTGGAGTCCCTAAGTTATTAGGTGAGTGAATATTCAAATTTCGAATCGTGTTACGCAAGTGACAGTTAAAACGTCAATTGATAAAACTCGATAATCTGATTTGAAGGTGTTAAGTCAAGATTGTATGTTGAGAAATAAAAAATGCTTAATTTACGAATGCTGTTTATCTTTAGATCTTCAGTATGCCATAGTCGTTAAATTTTATCAATCCAGGCGCCGTTAACATTTGGAACAATTTTATGTATCTGTTTTCTTTAAATTTACTATTTTCTTAAGATACAGTTTTATATGACGTAAGCTTTATGAATCGAAGCTAATCTAATCTAAATTGTAATCTAACCAAGAATCTTAATTGGAAAACCTTACGAACTCATTAAAAAGGTTTTAATTGCCGTGCATAAATTGCCCTAGCATTTAATTATAAAGTTACACTGCTCTAAATGTAATTTTGGAAATGACATTGTTACGTAATAAATAAGCTCGACTGAAATAACGCGTCATGGTTCCTTCTGCGTACTGTGCGTTATTTGCTAACGAAATGGCCCACATTTCATTCAAATACGTAAAAGCAGTCGGGCTCAGTCGCTCCCCGCCATACACGGCAGAAATGCCATCGTAAAGTTACTAAATAATATTCCGACGTAAAGCTCTCGAGACTCGGCGACGGGAGAAGCGTTTTAATAAAGTTAGTCTGATTCCGCGCCGCTCTCTACTTAATACTAATTGTTGATACGTGTTAATTTTGCATATTAGAAGAAAATTCTAGGCACAATATGTATAGTCGTGTTTTTAAACGTTCTAAGCACACCAAATGCATACCAAAGCGTAAATGGGATAAAGTTCATTTTCGAATGCTGTTAGCGAGACTAAGAAATGTCATTTCATTAGGTGGAAATGTCTCAAGTGGTCGTACACTCATTCTCTTCCTACATGTTGTAGTACGAACGACCTGTAAACATTTCTCAGGCATACAAATGTCACGTCGCACGTGTAGGTACATTTCGCGCGAACGAAGTAATTTGTCGGCTATTTATCGTGGTAGACGGGTAGATGTATTTCGTAAGGCGAGACGGTTAATCGTGAAATTATACGAGTGGAATACGTGGGTGTTGTATGACAACGTGCAAATGCGTGGCTCAACTCGGCGGAGCTAAAGAGGGCCGGATTGTATGTACGTGGAAGTTCGTGAACAATGCCTCTGATCAGATACGCACTACTGTTGTCCCCCGTGCTAATTGTATAAATATCAGCCACATTAATCAGACCATAGATGTCATAATTTAATTAAGCGTACAAATACTTTTGTTATCTCGATTTAGGGCATGTAAAGGACAATAGTACCCTTCTACAGGGCGAGGCGAAGTGAAGCGCAAAGTATATCAAAGTTCTTCGAAAGTTATAACAGACATGAGCCAAACTTGTAATAGGCTATGTAACTTTAACGTGTAGGCGTGATATGATTGAAATACGTATAAAGATCTCGTCTTTTGTTTTCTATTATTTATACATTTTGTATAATATGTCCACTACAAAGTCAAAATGAAAACTATGAGTTATGTATGTATCAGTTTGATTTTCAACATGTAGTGAAACATGTTTAACTTTTTTATTAGAAATAAAAACGATATTGTCCTTTCCGAAGTTTTAAAAATTGTGAGGTTTATTTTCACATCCGCTTAACTAGAACTTCAAAAAGGCATGCGCCTCACCTGTCGGTTGTAGAATGTGCGGGCCAAAAAAGCAATCCCAGCTCCGTTGTTTACTCTTCATCCTTTGGGAAGCACCGGTTTATTCCGTTGTACACCTGTAAATAGTAAATATGTATCATACATTCGAACCCACCCATCGCTAACTGAATCAATTAAGCACAATTAGTATATGAATACAAAATATCCGCTTTTTTTTACATGAAAGTTAGTTCTTCAATTAGCACATAGCTGGAGAATTGGAACGGTCCTCATTAGGAGAGCAGTGTGGCAAGAGGTAGATAGGAGATAACGCATTACGCATGCGCGGGCCATTGTCTTCGCGCCCAGATGCCTAGATAATGCGGCGAAAGCTCGGGTAATATGCAAAGCTTTCAGTTACGTCGTCTCATGACTCATGAGTGCAGTACCGGTCGCGATGACAGATGCTCGGATTTTGACATTTAAAATTGACTTACACAATTTTGATTACACCGTTGCAAAAATGAGATCCCCAGTGTGATTATTTACGATTACTTTGATAATATTAGTAATACTCAACCTTGGCTTGAAAATGCAAACAACGTATTGTATTTTAATAACCACGTTTGGTATTAAAAATTACATATATTGAAGGTTTGTAAAGATTTTCTAATTTTTCAAAATTTTAATTAAACGTACAAAAACTACACATCTCGTTTTATTATAATTTGTATTGTATCACAATTCTACATGAACGATTCATTACAGCTTCAATGACTTGACTAGCAACGTGTTTGAGGTTTCGTTTGATTAAAATCTTAATAAGACCTGAATAACTGTATCCGTTGCTTTAAGAGCAATTCTGTTAGTCTTGTTTATATGTATACTGATGTATTTAAATACTAGTAATGTTCGGTTAATTTACCAAATACACGGCTGCATTCACATTTCAAGTTGTCACACCTGTTATTCCATATGTTAAATTGGGGCGATTCTCGAGGTAATTCTGTAACATGTGGTCGCTCTTAATGACATCGCATTTTAATGCAAGAATGATTTGACACGACGCTTAATCGTCACGGATGCGAATATTGGGACACGTTTGTACCGACTGACATATGTATGTCTTGTATGAGTTAATTCAGTTTTGCTAGCAAGCAGAAACCAATATTCGATGTAATTGTATTAGCGTTTAATGAAAACGTCATATCTTTTATTGGAACTTTTAAAATTATAGTTTTTTTTTAGTTTTATGTATATCTAAATAGTGCACCGATTGAATAAAACATATTCAATATATGCTAATTATATTAAAGTCTTCCACGTGGGCACAAAAATGTGATTTTTTTTTTAAATCCTTACTCACATTTTTCAACATTTACATACAGCTTTCTTTATAAAATATCCCACAGGTGTTTTGATCTGCCGTTGAACAGTGACTTACGTTTAACACGTCGTATCAACTTCCTTTCGGTGCCAAGTGCCCGCGTGTTGCGAAAGTGAACGCTGTGATTTTGCCGAGCCATGTAATATTAGGTAACCAGGCGCACGTGCCGGCCACCGGCGCGGAGGTACCTACTCCTTGAACAAACCCAGCCCCAGGTATCCATAACAATATCATTAAGAGCATAATATCAAGATAAATCGCGGAGCGAATGAACTGGGTTGTACCGTGTAGAGCTTTATGTGTTCTGTCTTCATGACTGTACTTACATGCGGTTTTCGATCAAAGAAAAAGTGATAATTTCTGTTTGCTGATGTTATAATATTTTTCGAAATTATACCTTGGATTTAATTTTAGTGTAGGGTACATACAACATATCTTCACGACGGCTCCCTTACGTGGTAGGCAAAGAGAGTGGAGTAATTATTTCATACTCGATATACGTACAAAAGATTTCATAGTCCACTATCTTGTAGGCTACAAAGCTCCTATGCTTAGGTACTTTTCCGATTAAACAACAGTTTGTCAAAGAGTGAAGGATTATTTATTATTAAAGTATTATTATATATTATACTATTATTAATCATCAGCATTCTGAATTTCATTGTTGGGTATGACATTCATGTCATGGGTACTGTGCCTTACGAATCCTGCACTTTCTGCTTTTATAAACATTGTCAGTACCTACACCTGGTCGAAAGGCAGCCATTGCTAGTTTTTCTGAGGTGCGTTCTCCATTCTAAGACGGTCAGATATCGATTCGAAACTGTGTATTGACACATAAACGCGGTTTGTTAACGCGTACTCATGTCTGTATTGTCAAAATACCTTTTTAATTGTTAGTTCTAGTTTTCAATGCTTGTTCCAGTCCTGTCTACCATATAAGGTTATTTGCTAAAGTCCTATTTTATTGTGAGTTTTAAGTGTCTCGGTATTAACACAACGGACAGACCTAGATGAATGAATAAAATTTGAGATTATTTCAACCGAACTGCAATTTATTGGAATTTTATTCGCGGGCGTGTGAATTTGTAGAGTGAAAGGTGAACTGTACAAAGCGGCTTCGTTTTGTTCTCTTTTCGACATCATATAAAACTCTTTCAAAGTTATGATTTATTTTAGCATAGAAATAAATCCGTTTCCTATCTAAATGCAGAGTCTGTATAGCTACTTTGCATTAAATTTTTGTATTTTATGATAATTACTTTATATGACTTACTTTATATGAAATATATACTTTAGGTAGAAATAAGATCTTAGCGGATCTGGTATGCAGAACAGTCATTCTAACATCAACATAGTAATATATTTTTAAGACAAAAAATTATTACATAAACTATACCATAGTGGGTCGTAAACGTAACTGGTGAAACGTGGGACTGTACTACACTCCTCTGCCTACCTCTTTAGAAATTACAGGCGTGATCTTGCGTTAATTTTTTAATATTATTAAAGCTCTAACACGATGTTTTCAC
>DWDU01002399.1:0-12816 GCA_018245575.1 Jemadia suekentonmiller
TACGTTTACGTCCCACTATGGAATAGGTGGTGAGCCTGTTGCCATGCATCGGGCACATATCCAGACTCCGAGCCACGACTAGAAAATCTAAATTAGACAATTTTAGTAGTGCCCGACCCGGGAATCGAACCCAGGACCTCCCGATCGACAGTTGCACTTGCAACCAACACGACCAACGAGGCAGTCAATGGAATCTACAATTTAATATTAAACCAAGTAAAGGTTTATATTTTCGTTTTAGGTAACTTTAGTGTCCGGGTAATAATAATAACATAAAGCAAAAATCTCTTTATATTAAAATTTTGAGTTTTTTCGCCAAATTCTCACAGAATTTTATTATTTAAAATCCAAACTTTCACCAATAACTGGCTGTACAGTTCTTTAAACAAACCTGCTAGCGGCACAGAGCTATGGTATTTTTGTCTGTGGCAGCCATTTTAAGACGTCATTATGGATTCGCGCGCAGACTTCCTCGTGCTAAATCATATCGAATGGCGCGAAACGTCGCCTAAGTCGTATTCTTAAGTTTTGTTTAATCTACTTTATTCCAGCGCTTTTTGTATTTATAACCAATTGTTAAACGTGTTGGTGCTTAAATTAGAATTGAAAGAGGCGTTTTTAGTTTGTTAATTTGAGATATATTTGTATGAGGTTTGAAAGGTTTCGTACCAAACACAAAAATTAAAAATTATAATTGTTCAGTACAGATACAGATCGCTCCGTTAGGGATAAATAAATTTTATAATAATTGGCTTGAATACAGTCACAATAGTATAAATATCGACTAATTTTACATCTTGTATTTGAATTTCATTGGTTCCATCGCATTAAGAAACATCGAAAAGCGTCGTCAAACTTCGGAGTGTGAGAATGTGTAAAGCTGCCATAATGACTAGTGTCAGACTGAGTTACACACAGGCTTAAAGTTTCACAGCTCGGCTTATATTTTCCATGAAATAGACAACTATAACGTAACGTCACGCCTGTAAACAGCGAAGGTAGGCAGAGGAATATAGTACACTGCCAAGTTTCACCAGTTACGTTTACGTCCCACCATGGAGTAGGCAGTGAGTCTATTGCCGTACGTCGGGCACATATCCAGACTCCAAGCTACTACTAGACAATCTAAGTTAGAAAAATCCAATAGCGCCCGACCCGGGATTTGACCCTAGGACTTGTCGATTGCAACTCGCGCATGCAACTAACACGACCAACGGGACAGTTCAAATAACCAATAACTAATAATAATCCAAAGACTAATATAGAGAATTATGATCGAGTATACTACGTCGTACGTAACGATTATGAGTGGTAAATTAAAATTGATGTTATGACCTAATATCACTGTGCATCGTCACGCCAGGGCCCTTGCGCGTCAGCCAGAAAGCGTCGAGTGTTAAATACTCGTATTTCTGTGTGCACTTGTGCTACACACCGACGCCTATTGTATTAACGCATATATATCTACATCTAGTTAATACATTACATCATGTCCGTTGCGTTCGGTGTCACGTCCATTTGCATTTAGATCGAAAGACAATATTGAATTATGCACGGCTGATGTGAAAATAACTGTGTAATTATATTATTTCACGGCAATGACGCACCCGCTGCGCTGTGGCAACACCGGCAACGGAAGTGTCGACATCATTAACTGTTATCATTGTTATCATTAAATGAAAATCTTATAACCTCTACTGATATTTATACAAATAAATTTAGCGCTACGCACACAACAGACGTGCTTCACAACAAATATTTATTTTATATTATATATCTAATCATAAAAAAGTCGTAATGGATATCTTTTTAATTCAAATATTTACCTTTGATGATAATAAAAAGCATAACCGGCGATCCGGCAGTGAAGGCTCGGCCACCGCTGAATCACAGCCCTAATGATTTACCTGACAAGTTTTCAAGCTGTGTAGCTCACCTGATGTGAAGTCAACGAACAACAAAAGCCGCTTAGCAGCTACCAATTGGCTTGCGCCCTGCAAGAGATATACATGTGGCTAATTGTAACAAGACATATATCTTATTAGTCATAGGTTTTCTCCAAACGTGACCAGGATAATTTACGAACATCGTCGTAATGGCAAGGGATTATAAATTACCACCTTATCCCGATGTCGAACCCCTGAACCGAGTCCACAGATCAATTCAAAGTGTTCTCGCGTGAGTTTCACGAATGACTCAACTACTATTTAAATACTCAACCCACTTCCCTACCAACGATATTTTCCATTCAATCGTAAATTATTCCATTAAAATTCTACTGCTCTTTTTGTCTGCAGTCGATCTTTAAAACCATTCTATATTTTTAACAGAGAGAAAAAGTAGATGTTTCGATGTAACTGCAAACACATAAAGTTTTGATATTATAGCCGTGGTTACATTTTGTTCGCTGTCACTTGGAAGAACTCTTTAGAGGTGACGATATCTGGGAATATATTATCTGTTAGTGGAACACATCCGAGGACGTGACTTTTTGTCTTTCACAAAATTTAACATTGAATAAATAAACAAATATTAGGATGTGAATTTAGAATCCCATCAAAGAAATGTTCTATTAAAACACAACCGAAATCATTGTTTTGACCGCCTGGTAGATTAGTGACAGGTGGTTCCGCTGTTAAATCCTTAGAAATATTAACGTGTGACGTAGAACCTATAAGTTCACGGTTCGCAGCGAGTACTCAATATCAGACTCCATGCTTTTCGTTACTGCAACAAAACAATAACTACATTTCTATTTGTAGCTTGAAGTGTAATCACGTCACATGCCACACAACACCCAACCCACTTTATAAAACCTTAGTTTTCACAAACCTGGCAACCCTGTCGTCAACCTTTAAAAGAGCGGGAAATGAAAACAAAATGGAGGTTCGGAGCCTTTTTGCAATTGTAATCCTCCATTTAAAAGCTCTCAGGACCATAGATACTTTGAAAACGGTTAAGCGACAGTGCTTTTAATAAAAAAGACGGCTTATAAATGGTCTCTGATTTTTATTACACTGTCACAGCAGGGCTGCCAGCTCTCGGGGAACATTTGCATGTTACTTTTAATTCTCAGATGGTTCTATACTCGTACTTGTCATATTAACGTTAATTTATCTTTCGGTAGTATGTGAAATAAATTGGTGCACTCTGCCCACTCTACAAGAAAGGGCTTGAAGATAAAATAATAATATTAGGAATAAGAATGAATTATAATATTGAGTTCAGACTTTTTAAAACGAATTATACGTATGTATACATACAAGAAAAGTTGTGCAATATTTAAGAAATGTTATAAAAATAATAATGCTCCACCGATTCTCCTCTCAGAATGAGTCTCCTCTCAGATCGAGAACGTATAAAACGAAAGCCGGCCACGTTAGCCAAGTGAGGGATGACAGAGTCAAAATCCAAAGATCATACAGATGTAAGATTTAATGCTGTTAAGACTTTGTTCTGGAAAGTTCCAGAGCCGACATTTTTGACTAAGCAGTTTTGAAGCTGTACGAATCCAGCAGACAATATTCAACTTGTTTCATATGCTTTTCGTTATTACTCTTTGTGTGGTCCTAAGTAATTCCAATATATTCAATCTGTTATCTTATTTCATTCGTACGGAATGATTTGGACGTTTTCGACGGTCTGATGTCAAGACGTAACAAACCAAGAGCATTTGTATAATTTTTTTAACCCTTTCGATTAGATTTAGAGAAGAAATTGTTATTTGAGAACTCTTAAGATGCGCAGGTTTCCTTGCGATGTTTTCGTTCATTTTCATAGCACGTGATATTTATATTTACCCTTAAAACACACATTTTGTAAAGAGATACGCGCCAGGATTTGAATCCGGACTCCTGGAGTGAAAGGTCGAGTCTCAAACTGCTATTACTATGAGGTACAAATATAATTACTTGATATATGATTTACGGGTTGAGCAGAGGGCCTCGGGTGCCAACTACAAGTACCTCTAACCTTACAGACACTCTCCACAACCGCGCCAGTCAACACGTCTGCCACCGCGTCACGTAATAACTAATCTATTTGATCATAGATTACACCGTAACCATAATAATAATGTTACACCTACAATTATAAACATAATTATATTAAAAATAAAAAATATAATTATAATTGTAGGTGTTAATATGATTATTGTTAGTGATGCCAATTATTTCGAGTTACTGAAATATGATGTCATTGCATTAATGAAATATTTTCCGGATAATTTAATACACGTATTGGCGCGCGGATATTGGAATCGATGGCCGCGCTCCGAGGCGAGTGCGAAATTGGTAAACTTTGAGCCTCGGAGCAAAAAGCTCCGCGCACTGTTGCCGCTACAGTACATCTTTAAGCTGTAGATTTTGTAAATTGCTTCATCTTTTTTCATGAGACTCCCAATCTTTGGAGTGGTTGCGTCTTGTATACGTACCCTGCTTAGTTTGTCGGATGAACAATATACTTCGTCTCGTATGTCCGACCCTGCGGCGGCAAGTCGGGAACATTTTCCTTCGAAAGCTCCTTCGCTGTTGAGTAAGGAGTCCTCCAAAATCACTCAAAGAAAATATATGTACATAGACAATAATAATCACATATGTATCGTGATGATATAAATTATATGGTACATAAATATATTTACATGGTATATAAATGTAATTATATAGTATCAATAACCTCAGCATTTCTATTAGTAAACTGTCAAATATTTAGTACAATATTCAACAGGAAGACTTCGCCGCAGGAGCGAGCGGCCACGAGGCAGCTCTGGCAGCGTGAAACAACTCTTACCCGTAATTTTTAACGTTCTAACGTAAACATCTCTATCATGGTATGCTTCATCGGTTGTCTTCAATATGTGTCTGACGGGACACTACGGTGAAGGGGGGGCGATGAAAGGGTTGTCAATTATGAGGGCGATTTTGGAACAATTTTTAACATAATTAATCCATCATCGCTTTGGAGATATATATAAGTATATATTTCTAGGTCATTCGCTTTCGCTTTCTGCCACATATTAGCATATCATGTTACTTAGGTAACGGATTTAATTTTAAATCTTACCATATATTTTTTCTGAATTAATCGCACCCTCTCAGGGACTTATTAGCATGCATACGTTCCAATGTCATCCCTTCATGTTAATGAACACATAATTTGCATGTGGAGGTACTGGTTTACTGTGTTTTGTGTTATCAAAAAAATATATTTATGTTGCCTAATCTGTAATCCGCTTGCCCGGAGTGGGGATTCTGGGGAAAACCCCTTATATCAGCAACGCCCTCTGGAGGGCGATAGAGCTTCAAGTCAGCACCAACCTCGCCAGCCAGGCCACGTTGCCCGACACCCACATTAAAACACACGCAAGTCGAGTTAGTTGTGCGCAAAACCGAGCACCACACTATGTGAGGTCATTCTCGTGCTCATTGCGATGCAGTTAACAGTTGGGAGAGCGGCGTCCAGGAGAGTGCGTCGAGACGAGCCGATCACACTCGTCATGATTACGTAATCTACGTAATTTGTATCTACTTATGTTTCTCTTTATTGCTTCCTATAAACTGAAGCACAGTTACGAGGGAGGTCCAAAAGTTCGTGGACTGGAAGGTGTGCAAATGAAATAAAACAATAAATTTATTTTTCCCTTCCAACATAATCACCCTTAAGTGCAACATGTAGGTACATTTATCTAACCATCAGTTGGTTTTTCTAAATCGTATCACAACGCTCGTTTGTTAAGTGACTCATATCGTATTTATTAACCCCGCAAAAAGGTCTACTACTGCAGATCTTACCCAGCAACGCACTGGAGCAGCCTGGCCTGTGCGCGTCATATAGCCCGCAGTGTAGGAGAGGGTCGTGTCCACCAGTAGGACCTTAAACAGCTAGAATCTTAAATGAAATTTTTATTTCCACTTAAAAACTGCACGTACCCACAGTACTATAGAATGATAATACACGTTGTAACATACCCGGGTAGGAAAACATTCCTTCACGCTGCGGGTGGATGCGGCGCTGGATTTGTAACTAGAGCAACGCAATTAGAGAGTGAGGGGAGGGGGTGCGTTGATTACGATTTTAATGTAGCACGTAACGTAATGTAACATCACGACTGTAATCCCGGAAGAGCTAGGCAGAGAAGTGTAATACACTGTTAGTACACTCTTACTTTTCATTTGTTCATACTGCCTCGTTGGTCGTGTTGGTTGCAAGTGCTACTGCCAATCGGGAGGTCCGTACGTATTGTCGGGTCTACTTTCCGTAGGCGTAGATGTAAGCGTAGCTGTTAAATAAAGTCTAGAATATTCTATCGTCTTCTGTACTTACATTACTAGTCTTCATACTTGCTGGACGCTGGCGCTAAGAAAACTGTTAATCTACAAAATTCTCTAATAGTCAAGATAATGAATTATTTATAAAAAATGGATGGGTTCATTTCATATGCATAAAACAACATTATATGAATTAAATTCTAATTAAAATACACCAATCAATTGTTGTAATTATTAATCAGAAATGTTTTTAGTTACAATGTTTAAATGTTAATTTAGTTCTCTGTTTCGCCGGTGGAGCTGCTAGTTGCGAGAATCCTGGTACCGATGTACTAACAACCCGCTAGAGGGCGTTCGTAACATAAGTATAAAATATTCCAGACGATCCGCCCTAAGAAGTCCCATTGACCCGGTTCCCAATAGGAAGGCTCACGGACTACAAATATTTATTCAGAGACGTTACGTAATTAGTTTCCTGTTTTCCCAATCAATTAGATTCCATCAATATGTATTGTCTGTCGTTATTTCAGTTCCGTTTCCGTTGTTTAACTAACAATGTAACTGAATTGTATAAAAGCATAAATTAATACGTACGCATTTAATTTAATTTTATTAATTGTGTTATTTGGACGTGTTTAATTAATCGTAAATGTAGATTATATTTTATATTACAATTTTAGGGAAAGAAGTATTTCTCATAACATGAATTGTAATATATATAAATTAAATGAAAACTATCTACAAATTTATTTGGCTGTATGATATTGACTGAGGCAGAGGCTATGCTACTGAGCCAGCTAAATATTCCACGAGACGCGCCAGTCGTTCCACGAGTCTGTCAAACCAGTCTAATGTCTTTTCTTCTCCAAGTCTATCTCGAGAAACAAAGTTTGGCGATCACATGGCACACTCATTTATCCTTTCTCTCTTTTCTTTTCCTTTCTTTCTCTTTTTAAACTATTATATAATCGTTCACAGTTATATAGTTTAATAAATAAATAATTTGTCCGTGGACCGTGTGAGAGGCAACAGGGGTGGCGGAGGGGAGGGGCGGGGGTGTTAACGACATTAAGCTCGTGAGGTGTTCCAAACAGATAGTGTTCATATTATTAAATATATATAACACCGGAGACGAACCAGCTTAGCGATAATTCGATCGAAGACGCTTGTCGTGTATAGAACAAATATTGAATAAAACTACGTAACATTGAAAACGGAGCGTCACGCCTGTAGTCTCCGAAGAGGTAGGCACAGGGGCACATTCCCGCTTTTCACCAGTTACGTTTACGGCCTACCATAGAATAGGTGGTAAGCTTTTGTCATTCACTGGGAACAAATCCAGACAAAAAGCCTCTACTGGAAACCTTGATCCAATAGAACCCGATTGGAGACTTGAGCCCAGGGCTCCTCGATCGGCAGTCGCACTCAACTCAACCGACGAGACAGTGCACACTGAATGTTATTTGACAGAGTGAATAAAACAATAAGCTAATTCAACTTAATAAAATAAGGAGATATGTACACGTAATAGGTACAATTATGTGAGAGATAAAATGACTTGACATATAAAGGAATTATTTTGAATTGAATTACAAAATATTAAAGAGTTACTTTAAATAACAGTCGTGCAAAGGTGTATGCTCTTTTATTGTTAAATGTTTCGTGAGTGTTACACATGACTAAGAAACTGACCGCGACCTCGCTGCAATCGGCGGGAGCCCGTAAGGAAGAACCTCGTTTAGGTCCGAAGCTAGTCGGGCCACCCCGAAAAACTATACGTAAGTCTAGCTGGATTATTTCTTAGTCATGTATGGTCTTATCACATTACGTAAGTATCTGAAGCATAATTGAAAAGCGCGCGAAAAGAAATCATAACAATTATTAAAAACACAACATTCCAGTTTTCTTTTAGTTTTCAAAACATTTTTTAATCAAGTTCAATGTTGTCTTCGAAATTCAAAACAGTTTACATTCGATTTTGTTCAAAGATTTCCCGTGAACTGTTAAATTAGAAAAAAAAACAGCTCTGTATAAAAAGAGCAAGTGTCTTGGATTTCGGCAACAGACGGTGTGTGGAAGCGGTACAATGGCGTTCGCGGCGTACTTCTTTTTGGTTGGTAAGTGATTACGCATTTATTTCAATTATAGACCCCACTGACAATGTTGATAAATGCAAGTGGTGAGGGAGAACAAGGCTTACCTATTTTAAATAAGCAGGTTAAGTCAGGATGTGGCTGATGGGACAGTCAGAGTCATTACACCGGCGAGCGTGAATCGAGTGACGAATGTAGAAGTAGTGAGTTCTGTAATAATACAGATAGCTGGCGTTAGGTGCTGCCCAGCTCGTAAGAGGGCTGGTTTGATGGTGAAACTACGAGTAAGTAATGACAGCACTCTGCTTGCGCGCAGACAGAAGGTGGCAGTGCCAGCGTAGCGGGTCACTGCCAGGCTCCCACTCTGAGTGCTACACTCCAAGCCCTGACACACAGATAGGAGTTTTAGAAGTTATGCTCATTTTTAAATTCAAACAATTTTACCCCTTATCCCGGAAAAACATTTAACACCCTCAGGGGAGGGGCCATAAATAATGTAGGAGCACACAGACGACATAATAACGTAACGGTTCGCTTGCAACAGGGAGGCTGGAAAATGAAGGAATAATTAAGGCTTTAATATGTTCATCCTTCACACATATTCTACACAGGCACACTTTCTGAAAGCTTCTCATCTTATAGCTCGGTGTGCCAACTGTTACGTTTAAGAAATAACTCTAATGTACTCCTTTTTCTTTCTCCTACACCTTTTCTGGTCGTCCACGTCCGGAAGTCCGCTAGTTGCAGTAAGTCGTAAGTATCCCTGCACTGCTAGAAGGATACATTGTTTGTGTGTTGTATTAGAATACA
The DNA here is from genome assembly GCA_018245575.1 of Jemadia suekentonmiller. NCBI lineage: Eukaryota > Metazoa > Arthropoda > Insecta > Lepidoptera > Hesperiidae > Jemadia > Jemadia suekentonmiller. The sequence goes on from DWDU01002399.1 coordinate 9,170, forward strand.
TCTCCATTTCCCATGTCCATGTCTTGGTTCATCATCAACCTAATCAGTATTCCACTGTTAGACACTTCCAAAACGAGAATGATTAAGTGTCGTTTGAGGCGACTGATCCCGGCGCTGGCGGATCTCATTGCGGCGCGGGCAGCGGAATAGGCGGTCCATGCCCAGCGCGGGGATTATGGGTTTAACCTCTCAAGAAGGCCTATGTCCAGCAGTGAACTGCGATAGACTGATGATGGCGATGGTCTGCCGCGCTGGCCCAGTGCGGGTTGACAAATATCCCCACAAAACGTTGTGTAGTACACAGTAAGCAGGTCTCCTCGCGAGATCCTCCTTCCCCGTTATACCGAGTGATGTTTAATGTATCATCGCGCACTGGTTTATGAATTAATGTATATGAGTAGTGATGTATATTCTTCATATCGTTGCTGGATGTAACTCGGATCGAGGAGGAAATTAATAAAGCCAGCTTCCTAAGCCGCCTTGTAATGCTTGCAGCTGTCCTGTACGCGGCGCACGCGAGCCCGACGGCACAAACGACGGTCTGCGAAACGTCTCCCAACATCCACCCGGCGCATGGGTCAGCCATCATTCGTGACAGGTCTCCGACTCTCTTTCCTCATATGTTACCTTCTGCGCCCGCCCCTCCCTCCACCACGGTTTGTGAGACGTCCCCCGGCGTCGTGAGCCTCGGCTACGGGTACGGATACCAATACCCCTACCCGGCGACCCCCTACCCGCCCCTCGGGGCTGCCGTGTACGAGCCCAGCCCGAGTCTGCTGCCGTGTGGGTACGTGCCGTATCCGATCTCCATACCTTACGGATATGGCAGCACAAATGTTTATGAACCCGCGCCGAGTGTGCTGAGCGTCGTGCCCAAGCCGGGTGCCGCGGCCGGCGCCAACGTGGGCTCGACCACTGTCTGCGAAACATCGTCAAGCGTCGTCCCCGCTCCTGCCGTCGTCAGCATCCAGCCCTATGTGTACCCGCAGGCCGGAGCCGCCGGCGCGTGCGACACCGCCCCGACCGTGGTTCCAGCCTGTCTGCCCCTCCCGTACCCTGGCCTCCTGTCCGCTCTGGGCGTGGCGCCCGTCGGAGTGGCCTTACATTAAACGACCAGAATCGTCTTGGGGTTTATTTAAATCAGTTCCGAGTTGCGTAGAATTTAAGGATGGACTTAATACACTCACGTCAAGCTACAAAATATTCTATATGAGACCACGACTATTTTCACTAAGTTTCGATTAATGTCTAATTCTTTTCAAGACATTCAGGATTTCATAGGAAAATACAATTTTCAATTTATTACACATTTTGATATGTTACCATCACTTAGAAGTTTAAAACAGTGTTCAAAAGCTACACAATGATATAACAGCTTTTATTGCGTAACTAATTGCGGCTACTCTCGGTGACGTCTGATAGTTTCCTGTATACGCGTGCTACAGACTGATCTCTTGTGATGCTATTCATAAATAAGATAATATGATAACGTTTGCAGCACGCGCCACCAGACTGCTCCAGTGTCGATGCATGTTTGGTTATATTTTCCGGTTGTTGATCCTGAATTCTGAATGTCTAATTATAATGGTTGCATGTTATAAAAAAATCAGACAAAAGTTTAAAATGACGTTTTGCAAATATAAAAAGTTCATTCGCGTGTATGGGGTATTGGATAATGGATTAAATTAAATGACGGTTGCATAAAAATAACCTTTGTCTGAATAAAAAAAAACTATCTCTTCAATTCTTTCAAATTCTATAATTATTATGTACAATATTGGCGAAATAAATGTATATATTCGTGCGTCGTTATTTTATTTGAATTTTTCATGTACACCGACAGTAAAATATAAAAATTTCACTTAACATTAATTACATTACATTTAAACGATGCTAAAAATTATTTTACCAATAAAAAATAGATCACCTTTAAATGAAACAACGTAACATCACGCCTGTAATCTCCGAAGAGTTAGGCAGGGGAGTGTAGTACACTTTCACATTTCACAAGTTAAATGAAACAGGTTGTTAATATAGGCTAACGTTTCTACGCAGATATAAAACAAAACTAGACGCACTTAAACCCGAATGCGTGTGTTAACGTACACCGCGGTACTAATGGCTGACGAACCCTCCTCGGTTATTGAACAGTAGGCACTAATGTGAAATATTCTAGCCAACATAAACCACCAGTCCGAGTTAACCAAGTGTTGGACATGTGCCCCTCCAGTGTCTCTTGCCCATAATTCCCACGTGTGGTCGTACGGAAAGGGGCCTGTAGCACGGCTTCTTGCACCGCTCACGCCACTGTCCGTAGCCTTCATGAGTGATAATGTTGTTTAATTCATGTCATATTATCTTCATGTCCACGGTGAGTTTATTTATGCTGGTAGTATCTAAAGGACTACAACTAATTTTACAAATACAATTGTACAATTCCTCATCTCCATTATACTGATGCTGATAAACCCTACCGTGCCACTGCCGGACCCTGTCGGCTCTCATCTCACGATGACAAGCGTTAGGGCCGCCGGCCGCCCTGACCGACTCCATGTTGACAATTGTGACTTAAATAAAATAACCGAAATTAATTGCACAGTTAACATTCTTTCGAAAGTTCTAGAGCCTTCGTGTCGGTTCGCCCTTGAATGTTCTCTACTAAAGAACTGATTAAATCCGATAGTGTGTAGAGCTTTAAGTTCAAATTTAAATTTAAATAGTTTTATACATTATTATACATACACTAAATACACCCCGCGAGGCGCCCCGAGGGTGCGGGGGTGTAACAAATGTGAACACTAGCTCGTGTTTACATCGGAATGTGCTGAGCTGAGACAGTCGTGCAATTTTGTATTTCGCCTAGTTAGAGAACCTGACAGCTGGGGAGGTCAACTTCTACTCAGGTTTAACATTCGTATGTGGAAACTAACTAATTTGTATGTAGGTGTAATCTATATAAGTAGGTACATAGTTAGAAATGTATGTTTATATGTAGTTTGTCTATCTGCATATGATAGCGCAGCTGTGTGCGTAGTTATCGCAACATTGTGTATCGAGCACAATATGGAGTCGCGCGTGCCGGTCCGCGCTCGAAGGTCTCCGCCACCCCGTCCTGAGTATCAGCTCGCACAACACCACTAGTATAAACAAAAGGACAACAGAACAAATTGTTGTTTGTCACGCGAACCTTGCCCCCACCGGAAATCGAACGGGGAACCCCTCGTATTTAAATAGCTTGCCTTTATTATAACTACACTTCATTTTCAAAGTGTATCAATATCTATCAGGGTGGTGTCGGGCTGTAGGCACGCGCTTTTGACTTTCTAAATTTGGGCCTTTGAATTAAACTCCACTTGTAAATGAAGCAAAAATTCTCCACAATGTTCTCCAAGACGACTAAGTGAGGCATATTATATTTATGTATGTATAACAACAGGTTATATATGAAGTAAGATAATTTTAAAATGTGTTCGGTGTGAGTATGGAATTGTCCGTAAAAGTTTACCCTTTATAGTTAATTATATTAAAAGTCTGCCTCGTTGGTCGTGTTGGTTGCAAGTGCGACTGCCAATCGGGAGGTCTTGGGTTCGATTCCCGGGTCGGGCACTACAAAAATGTTCTAAGTTAGATTTTCTAATTTAGATTTT
>DWDU01002400.1:0-12813 GCA_018245575.1 Jemadia suekentonmiller
ATAGTGGGACGTAAACGTAACCGGTGAAAACGTGGGAGTGTTCTACACTCCTCTGCCTACCTCTTCGGGGATTACAGTCGTGATGTTACGTTTTTTTTTTGTTACATATTTCCACTAGGTACATGTAAAGTTTTTTCATCAAATACATCGATATATCGTACGCACACCACTGAGCAGAACCGTAGAAAGCCAATAGCTAAACATTTATTTCATAGAATCAAATAATTGCACGCCGTCCCCAGGTAGGTGCGACGACGATGCTCTGAATTAAAAACGATAAATTGTGCGCGAAGCGATCGCTTCTCGAATTAAAAAACTTGCCACTGCTTTATTATTTACGGCCGTTAGTGCGGCGCTTTGATTATAATTATTATTGTTGATTTGAGTTGTATTTGAATTTTCGAAACAAAGGTAGCTACGTAGTACCAGATACTGGCTGATCAGAAGAGAGAGACGAATGTGGAGAAGGCACGGCAGGTCTGTGAGGATAGAGTTATTTGGCACTCGGTGCTCTCTGCCTACCCCGTGAGGGACCTGGCTTGCAGATATGTGTGTATGTAGGTAGCTACTTGACAAATTATGGAAAGATATTGATATTAAGTCACGGTAGCGCCTAGCGGTGTGGATTGCGGCCTCTCACTCCGGAGGTCTTCGATTCAAATCTCGGTGATCACCTCTTTACAAAAGTGTTTATTTTATGTTTAAATATCCTTAACTGTAAGATGAGTTCTTCATAATGTTTTGTAAGGCGTGTAGTCTGCGAGCTTGATTTCTGTGACCCAGAAATTCCCCCATTCATTCTTGTGAAACGAAAAAGGGTCGATGATTACAATAATGCAGGAAAATTAACTTTAAAGGATATTTATTTTCAATATTTTCGTTGCTAGTACAGATGTGTTATCGAAGAGATTAGTGACTTGTTTTCGTATTTGTATAGGAAGTTATGAAGATAGCGGGAGGAATAGGGCGCCGACCGTCTCTCAATCTTCTGTCACCGGAGTTTCTAGCTACCGGTAAGTATTGAATGTAATATTTAGAAGATAAAATATTGTTCCGGAGAAACAGTCGTGAACACTGTAACGAATGAAGCTCCTATCGCTGGGTCACACAAACTACCTTCATAATTTGGTACAGTCTTGTCCATGTTAAGGGCTCTGTAATGTTCATTAAAATAAGTATAACATTGATTGTTATAAAGCAGCCGTTACGTATTTACAAATCGTTTAAAACTTCAATGCTTGTTTTCACAAACCTCGGTAGTATCGTGGGTAGTATGCTCGCCTGTCACGTGTGAGTTCGGGGTTCAATTCCCTACCGGAAAGGGCTTTTCCCTGTGTCTTTAACGTTTCAATTTTTTTATATATATAAGTTTTTCGACCTTTTTATTATGAATTTTTTCCTAGATGATAATAATAGGTAGAGAAGTACCCTATGTTACGAAATGTATGTAATGTTATATGTTCCAAAAATATAAAACATATGTGACTTTTTCCAAAATCATCATTAATGACAATCTTAATATAGCATTTGTCTCTATTCATCTGCAAGTATTTTTTCTTCGCACCTACTGAACGCGGTTTACACCCAGTTTTTGCTATATCACTACATTTATAAAACGTAACATCATTCCTCTAATTTCTAAAGTGGTAGACAGAGGAGTGGTTCACACCCACGTTTCATCAGTTACGTTTACGTTCCACGATATGGAATACGTTGTGGGCCTGTGGCCATACACCGTGCACAATTGCAGACTCCGAGCCACTATTAGAAAATCTATTTAGGTCCTCTTATTGTATTGTCATGTGAGGTGTGGGGGTAGGTAGAGGGCACCGACTGTCAAGTTACTCTAACCTTACACATACATCTTGCACATTCATCGGTCTCTTCATAAATGTTTACTGGTTTTGTAGACTTCATGCTCCGCCATCCGCCGGTATCTGGCATTTATCAAAGATAGGTGAATCTCGGCTTCATTCGGCATCCACATACTTCAGCAATCCCGTAATAATAATATATATAAACATAAATGTATGTTTACTTATATTCCATTACAAGCGGGTTGCATCGGTCCGCGCGCCGCGCACCGCGCGCGGCCCACACGAGCCGGGCGCGCAGTACTGACACGAGTGTGCGTTCGTCGCCGCTGACGGCCTTAGAACAAACACCACGTTTATTTCGACAAAAAAAATATTAGTATAAATCAATATTGATTTAATAAAACAAATATAATTGAAGATTTAGTGATGTCAGTGCACCTTTATTACCTCCTGCCTTTAACCCTAACAATTGACTATTACTTTTACTTTGACATCCTAAAAAAAGTACAGTTTACTTGTTACGAAAATGAAAACTTCAAACATTTATTTTGCTCTTCATGTCTAGCTCACAGAGGGTGAGAAGATGAAGGCACGAACAAAATTATGCATAATTGTACGCACTACGCAATATTGTTTGGGACGGGATCCCGAACAATAGAATGAGGCCCCTCCGGCAGTGGCCGCGGGGCGTCGCTGGTTTAATTCTAGTTTGTTTAGCGACATCGCTTTGATTTACCGTCATTTCTCGTGATTAAAACCCGACGGCTGCAAAATATTCTGAATCGTTGCGATGGGTGACGACACCATGCAAGGGATTAAAATTAAATGACATAGTGTTGTTTAAAAGATTAAATTAAAACCCATAACGTCATTTGACACTCCTGCTACTTCCTTATCTAACACAACGCGATATTTTCATGTCATTCACTCTCCGTCCTTGACCCCGATGGAGGCCACATCATTTCGTCAGTAACCATTCATTGTTCTGACTCTTGCTGCGTACAAAATTGTTAAATATGCTTACATATTTCTAGGAATATCTCGGGACATCTCCACACACAGCCACCCGATGCCAAACTGAGCATCAAGAGATCTTGTGTTACGGCAGCCAGGCACCTGATAGCTGCATACATATATTGATGTTTTTTTACACCCGTATACAAAACAACCCACCCAGTTTTTTTACACCCAGAACAAATAAGTACAATAAGTACTAATAATATAATAGAATAAGCATAAACAAAGAATACTTTATTTATGCTTATTCTGGGTGGGTGTCGCACCCACGACCACGGCACTACTGTCAGGTTCACTAACCATTGCACCAACGGGTCAGTCAAAAATAAAAATGTTTCGAGAATTTTAATGAAAAAACTGATCTATTCTGTATATTATTTTGAAGTAGGTATAAACTTTAAATTCAGGAGTAAAACGACAATAAGTTTTGATAAAAATGCATAACCTCGTTAATAGAATTGTATAAATAGGTACCTACTGTAATTATTTTTAGTCAGATGGCGATGTTAAAAACCACTGTTCAAGGTCTGGGTTTGGGAGCACCCTTCCTACCACTGTTTTTATCACCCAACAGTGGCTGTATGTTTGTATTTTACTTTGGAAGCTCACAGTTAAAAACAACAAAAAAATATTTTCGTAGAATTCGCACACATGTATTTCATCGCAAATCAAGTAGCGGTCAAACAACTGACAATTATACGTACATGGTATTTCCAACTCAGACACAGTAATAACTGTCGAGTTCATGGTACAAGTACCTATTTGCAGTAGTAGGTTGCAGTCGAACTCAAAAACTGAGGCTCAATAGTAAGGGTCATCAGCCAAGACAGTAACAGGCCGCTCGAGACCTAGGAGTTACTGAGAACACTTGTCAGTCAGGTCTGCTTGTCTGTATTAAAGAAAAGCTACTTGATAGTTCAATTATATTATAGCTTGTCGAGAAAATAGTGTATTGCTTTAATACGTGTACTTTACTAGAACTATCATACAGACTTTTACAATCAATCAATATTCAATAGAATATAATTTAGTTGAGTTTATATATTACGGAATCTACACACATATTTTCAAGTGAATATCCTCGAGATGTCTTATAAAAGTATTATTAATGCGAACAAAATTTAAAACGTTCACCGCCAAATAACCTGAAAACGTAAATTTACAAAGTTTCGTACAGCGAACGGCACGTCCGATCATGAGCGCGTCTGCAGATGGTCTGAGCGCAACAAAAACACGTGGAGAATTTACCCGTAGTGGGCGGGGCCGGACCACTTTAGCCACCAATAGCAGTCGTTTATCGCACTCCCTTTCGCTCGCACATCGTCTCTCTCCCTTTAATTCGTAGATTACCCCAGTCGATTCTTCATATCAGTGGGTTGATTTTTTTATTGTCTCAAAGTTGGGAACGCGGCGATATTGTGGTGTATAGTCCATTACAGTCATAGATGTTACTTATCCAAGTTTTATTACTATTTGGGTTTTATTCTGGAGTCAATGGCGTTTTATTGCTATATGCTACAAATAACTAACAATTATTGTGGTTGCTGTTTTTTTTAGGGTCCGACTTGGAGGCCACCGCTGAAGGGCGCCGGATATTGTGTGCCGTTGAGACTAGCGTACAGATAAATAGAAATAATTTATAAGTACTTCCTTACAAAGAAGTATACCTTTTTATAAATATTTTTGAAAATTTTAGAAGTATTTATAAAATATGTAATATGTAGATATTATATTATGAGAATATCTCCCATTTTGTTTAAGGGATCTTATGGTAAATTAAATGAATGAAATAATGTAAAAATATTATGTTTAATCTTGTCGTAACAAATATTTTAGATGAGAAGTTCAGTTTCATGGTCAACAACCTCATTTGTCCACTATTCGACGCGGGTCTCCCACTGTCAGAATGAGGACCGTTAAGGTCATAGTCTATTACGCTGGGCTGCTGCAGGTTGCCACACTTGAAGAGTATTGGAGAAAATCATGGAAAAATGTCTTGTGTGTTCCAGTCATAATGAAAATAATAAACATTACGAAATAGAAAACCTTTTAGTTTTTTATAATGTTCATCAATAATAATGTATAAGGAATCAGTACTATCGTTTAATATGGCAGCGGCAACTTCGTGCCGGGGCGCGGCCCGCGGCGGCCACAGTGCGCGCGGGCCGCTGCTCGTGGCATCGTACTTGTGATACATGCGGTTCATACTGTATATCAGGATTATATTCCGAGTTACTTCTTCCGTGATTGCATAGCTTATGGAAAAATACTAAAATACATATAATATACACAAATTATTGTGCAGTACCTACATTTTTAGGATGGTATGCTTTACGTCCTACTATGGTATAGGTGGTGAGTGTATTGCCATACACCGGCCACATATCTAGATTCTGACTGTCATGATTATTCCTTAATATATATGGTACATGTCCACAGATAAGTTAAGTAATTTTAAAATAGCAGATTTCTATCAGCTCCAATTCATATGTAACTGCTGAAACGTGGAAGTGTACTATAGGTACTCCTCTGCCTACTTCATCGAGGATTACAAGCGTAATGTTACGTTACTTACTTCAATATAATTGGACTCTGAGCACGATATTATGGACACAATCCCGCAAGGACCACGGTAATAGCTAATAAAACATGAAGATAGCAATATTCTGTATTTAAAGAGTAGAATATTATACATATATAAATTACAACCACAGTGCGACTGAAAGAAAAGTAGCAGCGTACTGACCGTGCGCCTGTTTACTGCAACACTGAGCAATAGGTATCCTCTTGCGCACCAAATACCAGTATACTCGTATTGAATTAGTATTTCTTATATTGTTCTTTGGTAATACTGTGCTTTCATATATATTTATTTGCTTTATATTTCGTCGTTGGTGTCAGAAGGGCGCAGGTGAGCCGCTCCCAGTGGCGCCGCTCCCTCGGCTCGGTGGCGCGCGACGTCGGGCCGCGTCCGCTCGGCCGACAGCGCAGCGGCTTTCTGTACCCCATTACATTATTATAGGGATAATTAATTTGACTTCCATCACACACCGCAGCGCGCTCTGCTCTGTAGCGACATATTATGCTTGGTTTGACGTAGATTTATTTTGTCGTAATACATTAATTAATACAAAAAAATCGTAATACATTATTAAATAACTATGCCTCTGAAAATATCTACAGTAGGTACCTACCCATTCGTCTATCCTGTGCTTTAGGACCGGAATACAATCGAAATTTGTAAATATTTAGTCTCGTTCATGTCATTATTTTTTATTTTAAGAAAAAGAAAAAAATATTTCTAACATAAAAACTGTACTCGAGTTTCATTGAATGTTGGTAGAGAAAGATAGAGTCGCATTTTATATATAAATAAATACAGCGATTAACAAACTCAAAGTTGTTCATTGTTAAATTTCTGCCCGAAATATTTATTGAGAAGATGTTTTTAATTTGGGTTAATGTCCGCCATTACAGATTAAAAAGGGTTTTAAAATTTGACTCCCCTTTTGTGGCATATTTTGTATAGATCGAGCTTAAATAAGCTTTTGTGAATGTTTTCGGGTCGATAGAGAATGAGCCGGATGCGGTCATAACTTTTAATTGGATATTGGATTTTTGATGATGTATAGTTCTTCATGATATTTTTCCTTGGATGGAAAATAAGACAGGGATATACGCGATGTAAAGGATTCATTGCAATATACGTTGGATACGTCAGGCTCATCCTAATCAAATTATACATGAAGATGTGATTTCAGTTTCAATAAAAGTTTAAACAGGCGTCATTGGGAACAGCATCCGTTTTATTGCGACGAATTAACATCCCTTAAATCAGCATTTGTAGCGAAACGAACACTCAACCATCTGTTAAATTGGCAGGCCATTAAACTAGGCTCACAGTATTGAGCCCGCTGCCTGGACCCTCGCGCAGACATTAATGCCATGGGTGGTTTATTTCCGTACATCGAGTGTTGCTGTCAATTAATAAAATATTTGTCACATAAATTATCTAATGACAAATAGCCGAGATCCTTCCGGTGCTTAGAGCGGAGCGCATCATAAAATAAACTGTTCTATACACTTCGGTCCTTATTATTCCTCATACAATGGACGGCGCGGTGCACGCGGCCCAAGGGGGGGAGGGAAGCGTACCGCAAAAACTGCACCGACTTAATTATAAAGAGACAAGAAGCGCCATTAAATAGCGATTCGTTAAATCTACGCTCTCGTGTTAACACTACGTACATCTGCTCTCCCTTTCTTTGGTATTCGAACGCGAGCGAGAGAAACATATATCCGAGCGTGAGGCGTCGAAGGGGCGGCGTTTCCGATATAGGGTTTAGATTGACTGGGCGTTCTCTATTCAGGTTTTTTTGTTTGCACTGAGCTTTGGGAAGCTTTTCATTTGGTGTCGAGTCGCGGGCGCGGGCGGCTGCGTTACTGGCGCGTACCTTCTAATATCGGAAACGAAAAGACAACTCTACGGTGGTGAAGCTCGGGTTGGACTATGTTTTAATACACAAACACAATTATTGTGCGATTATTTTGAACTGAGCAAACAGTTTAAGCGCGTTTAAAAAACGGACGATGTTTTAAGTTTCATCACTTTTGTTCGCTCGAAGTGTTTATGCAGTGAACTGTAACTATGTCTGAGCTGCGCGGTTCTCCGCCTCTCTCTCGGGGTATACTCGACGGCGGCTTCGGAGCGCCTCTAGCAGCTTTGAGCTCTCTGGCAGAGGCGCCCCCTCCAGCGCCAAACCCTCACGGAATAGACCACATTTTGTCGAGACCGGCTGTGGGCACAAACATGGGAGCTGGACTTCTAACTCCGAGGCTGTCCCTGGCTGCAGCGGCGGCTGGAATGGCTCACTACCTGCAACACAAGCCCCTCTACTGGCCTGGTTTTCAAGGCCTCGTTTCCAACCCAATGGCCTGGAGAGACCGGCTACAATCTAGTGAGTAATTTTAAATTTGTGACTGTAGACATATACATATTTTAGTTAAGATGTAGATGATTCAACGGTCATATAAAAGATTTCAACGGGTGCTTTTTTATGTTTTATAAAATGCACATTAATATGGGTCTACTTTGGTCTACTGTTTTGTGGGACTTAATAGAATAAATAACTAGTCGGTCTTCTAGTAACATTTTATAATGATAAACAAGAATTACTTACTTTATGAAATGAAACTTAAACGTTTATAATTGAAGTGAGATCAAGTAGAACTTGATATACTTATTGGTACTTATATACCTAATATAAATATTGATTGACAGCTTTATAACGTACGTCCAATTTACATAATCCGTGTCTGTGCTGTAATTATTTGGGAATGTTCAAGTATTAAGCGGTACAGGCAAGGCTTAATAGGCTTATATTTTTATGTTTCGCTGAAATTATTAGTAATAAAAATAATCCAAGCGATTTTATTACAACACTAATTTAAAATATAGCGAACTACATTTCTGTATTGATTATTTCGATAGATTTAAGCTGTTAACGGGTTCTTAGTAATCATTCAATTGGAATTGATAGAGTAGACAGCTGGGTTACTACAAAAACTTAGATAAAGAGTTAAAGTATCTTAAATATATATTTGATTAAAAATAAAAATAAATTTCAAAGGGAACACAACAGTTTTATAAAACTATAAGATAAAATTTTTGTTACATTCATTTTTGTTGAATACGTTTGCGTAAAGTTTAAGGTATTGTTAATAACCTTAAGACACTACTTCATATGCACTTCAAATTTATAATCAGCGTAATTAAATGTACCTAAATGTGTGTTAAGCTTTCGAGACTCTACCTGCGGGCACTAGGTACTCACACTTTCACATTACCTACACATAAACAGTTATCTAAAACTTATTAATGTATTCAATCATAAATACGTAATAATATTTATAGCCTAATATACGATGTAGTTCACAAGTGGTTAATTTAATAAATGATGTTATGATTCGAACAATTAAAATAAAATACTTGACTGACTATGGTTATCTCTACCTGCCCGACACGTGTGGAAAAATATTTAAGTTATGCATTCGTTAAGACCTTCCTGTAATTAATTTGATACAGGTAGCTGATATTTCATATTTATAGCAATCAAAATGTGTAAACGGTTCATTGATTTAATTGGATGAACACTCATTACCGATGACGGACCAAAAGACTCCGAACATTTGTTACAAATTATTGAACAAGATGTGTCAGAGGAGCGTCAAACACGGGATATTCGTATGTATTACCAAATGGTTTATTATGTAATCTCTTTATATATAGAACTTTTAAAAATACACAGTGGTGACATGCTCTATGTATAACTATAAAAATAACTGCTTGTATCACTAATAATTTCAACCGTATATACAATGCATTTTCTTTACAACTATTTTCGTAAAGAAATATCATGATAAATATATTAGTAATAAATCATGCAGCGCAATGGCAGGCATGTCGTGTAGAAATAAGCAAAATGAAATCACGTCATGAGGAGATATGCCGGTAGTGTAGACGCCCGCTTTTCGCGGACAATTCGTGTTACTTACTTTAGGTACTCATATTTATTTTATTTTATTTTTATTATTGTTGTGCCTATAATGATGTACATAATGAGATTGTAATATATAATGAATGAGCAGAAAGATTTATGGTGAGATTTTTGGCAAGCTGAATGCGCCGCTGGCACGCGGCGGCGGCGGCGCCGTCGCGCGGGTACTGTGGGCTCTCTTACACATGATAAAAAGACACTACAAATTGTAATTGTAAAGCAAGTTGTAATAGTAATAGCCGTTGTAACTACAGAAACGAATTACCCTATTTTTAAGTAATAAGACTCATATGATGTCGGTTTTTCTTGTGGGTACAAACGTTAATTGGATTATAATTTTCGATATTAGAATGTAACCGATAAAATGTCTGTATAAGCATTTAGTACACAAAATCCAATTTTGTGAATTTATTAACTTAACGAGATTATTTTAAAATTTACAAAAAAAATCTGATAATTTTGCAAAGTGAATTATGATCGAATAGAATAAATAATAAATCTGTTAACAGAGGCCTCTGTCCAGCGACGGACGGAAATAGGCTGATGATGATGTGTTACCTACTGGATATTACAATTGCCATATTAATACTAAACTGTTAGGACGTGGCAGATAGAGATCTTCAAAATAGTACGAAATGCTACAGTGTTTGCTAATGATCTTGCGACGTAGTTGAAGACAAGGACGGTACTAGTTAGGTACATGTGCTACTTGTGTGCGTTCGAGCGCAGACAATAGACGCTGTCTACTTAAAAATATTCTTTGATACATACAAAAACCAATGATAACCTGGTGCTCCAGTGAGTTAGAATTCCGCCTCCCACCTCGAGGAGCCGGGTTCAAATTTATGGCGCACACTTCTTCACAAGCAATGTGCGATTAAGATTAAAATGTCAACTACTACGACGGTGAAGGAAAACATGTCGAGTAACTTAGACACCAATAGTATTTCCCTAATATTTCGTCGGCGCGTGAAGTCTGACAATTCGCACTTAGCCAGCATGGTAGACTTAGCCTTAACACTTCTCATTCTGAGAAGGAGTTGTTGATAGGCTCGCGCACTGACGGCCGGGACGAGGATGGTGTATCAACTAGCGATGAGTTACATGTTCTGTTTCCGTTCAGCCAGAGACGGTACAAAAAAAACTTGTTATTCACGGGATATGTTTATTGTTTGTAACGTTACCAAATAATTAATCCGTCCGTCCGATAACGCATTTTTGTAATGCACATATAAACTGCACCAACATTTAATATTATTGTTTTAAATAAATCTTTTGTCAGCAGATAATCATTGTTGTCCTAAAAGAACACACATATACGACTGAATTTCATTCGTTTTTTTAAGTGAGGCCTGTAGGTGGTGTGCTAGATGCCACGAGCCCGCCGTCGTCTGCGTCGCATTTGTGATACCAGTGAGGTTGGCAATGTTCTCCGAGCTCCACTGATACGTTTGAAGAACACCGTGTCGTAGTGTTACAAATATCTTAGAAGATAACTAACGCGACAACTTGCGCGTCTGCGACATGTTTAAAGAAAGAAAAAAATGCTGGCTTGTGTACGGTACAAACGTGAAAAGCTGGTGGCTAAAGACTCTACGTATAAGTCAATTACTCAATACATCATAATATCGTATATTAGCGATTCTGTGTGGCTACCAATGAACGGTTATTATAACGGATATTACTGCACTCGCCGAGCGCACGTCCATTACAAGCAAAATAGAAGTGGGTCATCAACAGCGTAATGTAATATAACGTTATTAATTAATATATCGCCGTATCGCTGTTAGCGGAGTGTGATATCGCGATACGCCGATATGCGGTAATGCGTTGTAATCTCGCCTCCACTCTGTAGATAGCTCCGCTAATTACATTTCGCGCGCGGTACGACACCGGTCCTTTTGAGCCCATCCTGCCCGTTTTTATTTGAGATTATGGTATTTGATAGAGGCACCTTATCAAATTGTCCATTTATTTTATCTGTTTTCATAAAAACTTATTAATTAATATTATTATCCAAAAAGTGTAGCGTAAAAGTTGCTAAAAAACTTATGCGCTCTTTTTTATTAAGCTTTTTTTAGTTTATGAGATACTATGTGAAATATGATGTTATGAGATTCATCAACCATTGAGGCTCGAGGTTTTTAATACATTTTGATTGAGGTTTATTATAGAAAGTAATATGTAGGTCGGATTAATATTTAAATACACGTTACACAAATAGAATCCGTTATATGAAATAGAATACTCTTATTTAACACAGACGCGCGGAAGCACTTACAAATAGTCAAATATTTGCTTAGTATTTAATGCTCTATACATGGTATAAATAGACAATATCTATTATTTCTGATATACACTTTAAAAATGTTTCTATGCGTGAATAAGAAACTTCCGAATCCAACGAGCCCTGCTGTCATTTATGCGATGTTGCTATAAAACCACTCTACATGGTCGAATCGAGTCCGCCTTTTTATTGTTCCACTTTTACACCCGGGCTTCATCTAACAATTACAAGGGCTTTTATGGTTTAACCATAATACGCCACGCTGGCCTGGTGTACATTGACACGTTTCACATGCCTTTGACACCATTACGTAAAAATCTCTTTTCATTCAAAGTTACTGAAAGAAAACTTTCTTTTATATAGTAAATAATATTGTAAGCCTGATCACATCCCAGGACCCCGCAGCGAGAGGTTGAATTAGAAACCACTTTGATATGACGAGTTATATTTTGTGTGTAATAATTACAAGGAATATTGAAAAAACATGTTTGAGAGTTTACTAAAACGCAAATAGAGCCGCGGCGTAAGGTATCAAAATGTTGATATCTGATCCTCACTTGGCTGTTGACGCAGACTGTTCCGCGAGGAGACCCGGGCCGAGAAGTTGAATGCAAAGATGGTCCATGTAAATATAATAACCGTACTTCAATCAAACTGAACCCGTGAAAATTAACACGTACTTGGTATGTTAACGTATATTAGGGTCGTTGGTCGTGTTGGTTGCAAGCGCGACTGCCGACGAGAGATCCTGAGTGCAAATCTTGGATACGGTATTACGAATACTATTTGGATTTTTCTAACTTCGATTTTCTAGTAGAAATTTCTACTAATGATTCTGAGTTTGATCTTGTGCCCGCTGCATGGCAATAGGCTCACCACCTATTCAATAGGGGAATGTAAATATCCCTGGTGAAACAGGACTGTATTACACTTCTCTGCTTACCTCTTCGAGGAATACAGGCGTTATGTTACGTTAACGTTATGTTTATTCTGTTTTTTAACAAAGCTTTTAGCAAATACCAATGCTTATTAACACGCGAATAACGAGAATAAGTAATATCACGCCTGTAATCCCCGAAGAGGTAGGCAGAAGAATGTAGAACATTCCCACGTTTCACCAGTTACGTTTACGTCC
>DWDU01002401.1:0-12813 GCA_018245575.1 Jemadia suekentonmiller
ATACTTTATCAATCTGTCGTTGTTGGATAAAAAAAAGCTAAAAGTTACAATTGCTAAGCTGTTAGCAATGCAAAGGTGCCTAGCCGAATCGCAGATACATCATGACTGGGATCATTCGATCAATTAATGTACCGTCACAAATCTGAAATTCCAATCTCTCACGGATGTTCGCGGAGTGCCGAGACGGCTGCGGCAGTTAGAAATCAGGCGAGTGAACGACACGAAAGCGTCTAGTGAAGCTGGTGCGCGCACTCGCTGCGTGCACCACTTGCAGCGGCGACTCAATACGCGTAACTGTGTGACTAATTAAACCAACTGTTTCCTACCTCACATGTAAACACTTAGCGAGAGTCCACGTCGATGTTCCAAGTTCGACCGCATGTTCCAAATGCAACCTATCCATCGCCCCCTAAGCAATGGTGTGTAATGTTCATTCCGTCATAGAATACGAAATAACCTTAACGTTCAAATTGCAATAGGGCTACAATTACTTGTCCACGTGCATGGCGTTTTGGTTTGCATCGATATTTACGATATAACTAAAACTACAGGAAAATGGTTTTTCACAGCCGATATTTTACGTGAGTCCTGAATTAACTCTGCGCTGTTATTCTACACTCTCTACACTCTCACACTCGACATAGCTCTTTACGTACTATCTTACATTGGACGCAAGATCATTTGTCATGACAGTTAATCATGGAAAGACAGCCCAAGCGCATGCGTCGTTTAAACACGGACTAAGACATAGCAGACTGTAAATAGCGTGCAGGTATATAAACTGACTAACAAACAGACAACCCTATGTACTGACACCGTGATATCGTGAATTTCGGTATCGTTTTGTAGTATATCGTATCAACGCGGTATTGTTCATATCTTCAGAATATCACTATAGGATAAAATATGCTTATGTACGTATATAATGTTATCAAACTCGAGCTAATATCGAGCTAATGAAAACGCAATAGTTAATATACGGCTAAATAAATATTCAAATCGTACAACCGTTTCCAACGGTCAATAATTGAGTACTATATACTTACGCAAAGATCAGTGAGTGTGATACTGTTCGCGGTGTAGAACACGAGCAACTCCGCCGGCAGGCCGCGCGAGCTCGGCTCTCGAAGTTTCGAAGCGAGAAGCAGACACGCGGTGCCCAGCAACTGTAGCTGGCTCTTGCCCACGGTGCACATGCTCAGGAAGCGGTCTAAATACGATACGGCCAACGGAAATACTTCCTCTTGACAGTTTTGATCCTCGCATACCTGCAATCAATCGTTTCATGTAATAAGCGGTCGGTAAAGTTTCTATGAAGTAACGGCCCGCGGCGCCGCACCCACCGCCGAGCTTATCGTTCGGAATTCCTGATAACCCATTTATTTCTATAAAATTGTAATGCACACTTATTGCGATAAATAGCATTACTTTCCTGCAGTTGAATTTCTTATCAAAGGGGGTTAGTGAACGTTTTTACTTCATAAACAGAATAGAGGTTCTACTTGTTTAGTTCGTTATAAAACATTATCTATTTCTCTATGCACCTATCAGAAGTTTGCTATCATTCAGTGTAAGTACCGTTACACGTTCTTATACACAATGAAACAGTTTATAATGGGTGTCCAACGAAAAGTTTTTGGCGATTTTATTAGTGTTCGTTTTTACAAAGTGATCATAAATGTGATTAATTACATCGGGGAGATAAAAAGTGAAAGCAGATGGTACTGTAGCGAGCAAGTCGTGAAGTAAGTGGAGTGTCACGAGAGACGAGAATGGTTCCCGCATAGTTTCGCACGGTAACCTGAGGCGGCGATACTAAACCTATTGTAACTTCGTGAAAACATCTACCTTTACTGTTTACCGCACAGCTGACTATCTCACGCTCGTGAGCTGTCAGCTGATTAATTTACGTCTAACAGAAACAGAACATTGTTCCGCCGTGAGCACTTTACGCTACTATCCCGGATAGCTGATCGCTACGTCAAGAATCAAGATAACATTAATAATCCTACAGGCGGATTGGATAATTTTGTAAACTATTTCTTGCGTTATATTTATAGCTCTAACATGACTATGAATAAAGCAGATATTAAAATAGACTACACTAATTTCAAAATTTAAAAGCAAGTGTATTTTATGATAACATGTTATATATTACATACTGTCAACGAAATCCTATGGTTCGCAAGGTTTTTTAGGAATTTGTAGTGTTTAAATGCCATTAAAACGTTACCATTCCATTCAACTACTGTTTTAATTGTCTTCTTATTTAAATACTACTTTTATCAAAACATTAGCAACTTTGTTGTGCTGTTATATAAATATACAAAAAGACCAACCCGATAGTTATTTTAAAAAGGTATGATCAAGCATTGTTGAACTTTTAAGGAGGAACTTGAAATTAATTAATTGTAAGAACATACATCGAAAAGTCAGTGACCTTACAGCCACGGGAATTGTTTCGGTCTGCTTGTGCTGAAATTTGGTATGCGACTGGTTTAGACGGAACGTAGCCACGACATGAGGTGTCGGCGAAGTAGGATCGTGGCGCATACGTCGCTGCCTTACTCGGTAAGGTATGACGTCAGCGCGAACCGTCGCGCTTCTTGTCTCCCACGTGGCCGGACATTTCACAGCTGACTGATTTCGTACAACCCTCAGTAATTGTTACGACGATTTTTAGATTTCCACTCACGGAACAAAATCGAATAAGATTGTGTCAACTATACCTTAGGCAGAACCGAATATTACAAGAGACCACCTCAATAATATAACATTCAACGCGTATTGGATTTTGATTAATATTAGCAACGTTCAATGGCAATGAATATGATACATAATTGTTTAATAGTGAGATAAAGTGCGCGTCCGGCGTCAGCTGTGTGCGTGTCAAAATCAGCTGATTATTCAAATAGAACGAGCGAGTCGCATCGGTCGGCGACCGGCGGCGCGTTCCGGCCGGAGGCCCCTCGCGCCCGCTCGCTCGCGCCAGCGGTACGTTTGACTCGCGAGTACATTCCGAGCGCACAACGTTTCACTCATGCTATTTTATTACACCCTACCTAAGCTTTAGCCTATTTTTATGTTACCTATCTGAACTAGCCATTAAACGGTGAAGTCACACAATACTCCATCAAAATCCTTGACATCTAGTAAATTGTTTTGCCTTGAAATTACCTCTTTTGTGTATTCCAATATTGTTTAATGCAATTACGAAATATTAAATACATATCAATATCTGCACTAATGTATAGTCCAATAAGAATGCAATAAAATTGTACATAGATCTACGATCAGCTGATCATGTAAACAAAACGGCAAGTGTTCTCATGTGATATTACAGCCAAATTTTCCAGCATTTGTAAACGTATACTATTAAATTTATCATAGAACAAGAGCTGCAAATCATTTGATAGGATAGGTACGAAGGCTCGAGTGATTTAACCTCTTGTAAGGTCACGTCAGCAAACAGCCAGCGGACGGTGGCGAGGGCATACATGTGCCACCGGTGTCACCGAGGACACAGCTGGAGCAGCTACACGTGGCCGGCGAGAGCTGAGTAACAAAATGGCGAACGAGCGCGCGGGTGGTGCGGCGGCCGGGCGGTGTGGGTGCGGCATGCGGCGCGGTGCGCTCACCTCTAGCATCCACTCGGCGACGAGACGGCGCATGTGGGGAGTAACTTCGGTCTGCACGGTGCCGAAGTAGTTGGCGGTGACGGCGTAGCGCTCCTCGGTGCGCAACAAGTTGTCGAGCACGCGGCGCCGCAGCAGCACAGGGTCGGAGGCGGCAGAACGAGGCGCCGGCGAAGAACCCGGCCGCGAGCCCTCGCTTCCGGGGCTTACGCGCTCCGCGCACAGCAACTCCATGTCACACCGCACAGCGGCTTATCGCAGGCTCGCTTCGCGTGCGCGGATAGTGTTGTCGCGGACAGCTGATCGGGCGCGGGCTAGTTAGGAACGGAACGTAGTGTTGCGACGGTGGCGAGAGCCCGAGTCACAGTGAGCGGCCGGCCGGCGCGCCTCGCCGCCGAACATATGATCGGCGGGGCGCGGGGAAGGGACGGCGCCGCCTGTGAGGCCCGCACGCAGGTTTCTCCCGATTCGACGTCGGAATAATAAAACATAACACGTTTTCTTGCTCGCTCACGCTCTATCCCGACTTTTGCCTCTCGTTCTAGTATTTACAAACTGAGAGAGAATTCCATGGACTGATTATAAATGTGACCATATACCTAGATAGTTATAACGTTTCCCTGACAATGTATTTCACAGTCATCAATTATTTAAACAAATTAAGTATATTATGATGATTTTATGTGGAAAACGTTACAGATACCTTGTATTGATAACAATAATACTAAGTTTCAATGTACCTACATAAATAGATATTTTTTTCTTCCTACCTGTTATTACGTTTTAGCCGAATGAAGAGATGTAATGTAATAAATATTATTAAAATATTTAATATTCTTGTGTTATCTATGGCAACGAATAGTAACCTGTTAAGATAAGAAAGTTTCTATAGTACTTACTAGTGCCTAACATATCAAAACCTAAGAATCCATTAATTTAGATTCCACAATAGGTTATAAGCTGTTAAGAGTTAATTATAAATTGTACTAAACGTATAAATATATTTTTCTCAACACGTACTCTTAAGAAATAATTCAAGAAAATGTTCACATGAACACCTAGTGAAAGAAACGAAGATAATACAGTTTCGAGAAATAAATAAGTACACATACAAAGCTTAACTGGAAACCTATTAACACGTCTAGGTATTAACAAAAATACTGTAGGTAGACGGTAACTCAGACAGAAAATTTCGTCAATAAACTTAGGCATTCAGTTAAACTACCCTCAACACATATTTATACATTCATCCCTTACAATACAAATTTCGTTATTATGCAATGTTAACTGTCTGTGACATCTAATTTTATTCCAAAAGTAGCTTCAAATAAAAGCATCTATTTAAATTAAATAAATACTGTTCCGAAAGAGTAACTGGTACTTACCAATAGCGTATGTGCCAATTAATATTTTGTTCATCAATCATTTATTTCTTAAAGCTACGATACTATTCTTAAAATCAAATTTGTGAATAGATATTATTTTGTTTTGATGTCGTATTGAATTCACACAAGTTTGTATTATCTCTAATTTAAAGGATATTCTAATTACACATGTCCTGTGTATACTTATGTCCATGTCCATATATCGATATACGACAAGAATAAATTTGTCCATGTCATTTGCGAGATTTTTTTCGTGTGTTTTATTTGACAAATTTAATCATAACAAGCCGACTGCCGGCCGCTCGCAGGATATGCGCTATAACCGCGCCATTAATCATTAATCCTGCTTCCTGAGCCGGCGAATTGCTAACTAGGAACATGGAAGGGCGGTAAGTGCATAAGACTTTGTTTTTGAATAATACTTGTGATGTCACAAGTCTCACCTATACATTTTGCTACCACTCACTGTACGTGCCTGTATTCTTCAGAAGGGTACGAGTAGGCAGTGGTGTTTAATACACTTCCACGTTTCGCCAGTTAGGTGATACGTCCTACCATGAAATACGAGGTGAGCCTATTGCCATTCAGTACACTGAGATAGAATTCAGACTCATTGTTACTGCTGCGTATTTTACTATATATTTATATGATATTAACATTTTACAATTTAAATTCTATGCAGTTACACGCAAATCGCAGAAAAAAAAAGGATTTTGTGGCAAATTAACATTCAGGGAACGTTTGAATAATAATTGACCGGGAATAATACCTGGCAAAGCCTGTGTAGGTAGATATTTAGAAAAATAAGGTAAATTAGTTTTGCAAATAGATAGGAGTACTTCGGCCGTAGAGTATTTACTGCGGCCGGGCTGCACAATGTCGCAATGAATTAAGTAAATTGTCTATTACAGACTCTGCTGAATAAGCTTTACGCTTTGTAATTTACAGACATTATGGTAAAACTGCATTTCTCGGAAATTCCTTTGTTGCTAAATAAAAAAAAAAATTCACGACTCGGTCGCGAACCTTTGACCGGATATTGCCGGGCTCAAATGTTGGGTTGAGTCTTTACTTGTATTGAAATGAGCTTTGAACACAAACAATGAACAGAATTTCAAAACACAGGCTATAAACTCGGTGCTTAGTGCGAGCGGGACATCACTCTTTCTTGGAATCACGAGCCTGCGTAATGGAACGCGGCAAAATGGAATGCAACCAAGACCGTTGGCCACTCGAACAATCGACTATTTAGCCTAAAAATAGTGACCACTATTTAAGATATGTGTTTTATTTTAATTCACGAACTCTTAGTTACGTACGTACATGAAGAAATAGAATTATTACAGTTGAGTTACTGTTTACTGCGTACACAATTACAGAAAATAATTGTAAATTATATATACCTCTTTTAATTAAATACATAATTATAATACTAACGGCAATTGAATTAGTTATACAATGAGTGTTATTGTTTTCCATATTCACGTATCCGAACGGCTTTAACATATAAATTTCCTTGTAATATGTTTATTTTTAATAAAATTCATTCACTGTAGGTTTTTCACATTATATTTGTCTATTAACTAAACAAAAACCACTACTCTATAGCAAAAGATATTTATCATCTATTATTATTTCTATTCCGCTAATGGAAATGTTCTAACACTATGGTACCGTGTAAAAGGATTGCGGTTTCATGGATAAATAGGAAGGAACAGTAACTAATGAATCAGATACGTATATTAGGTAACGGTTATTTGGCGTAACTATGCGTAACTAATTTGTATATAAAACTGAGCACATGCAGCAGATACTAGACCAAGATACATGTATGCTGTTACCTGTTGCTAAATACAATCACTCGGTTATGATAGCCATACAAATACATATACCTAATCTACATACATATGTATATTGAGTTAAAACAGTTTTTTAAGGTATTACTTTGTCACACTTAAAAAAATGTTTTACATAATTAAAAAGTTGCAGTTTAAACCTCAAAGTATAAGTTTAAAAAGCCTTAAGATCATTGAAGCAACGTTTTATTTTAATGTTCAATACATAATTTGACAGCGGGTACAGGTTTTAGTAATGGTTATGAGTTGAAATATCCTTATACGAAAGTAATAATGTGAATGCATGTTGCAACATGGTAACGTATGAAACAAATATGCACACATCACATTAACTTCCGTATATATAACGTACATTATGTTACTAAAACGTCGATAAGCAACATTGTGATATGATTTTTCAATGAGATAATAACAATTTCGTGTAGCGAAAATTTTGTATTAGCAATCTAGGTACCTACTAAAAGCAAAGTGACTTTAAAGCATTTTATTTTAGTTCACTGATATGGACGTGTGGGCGAACGGTGTGGGAAACTTCGTACCATCACATATGACCGCACCAAATCGTAATCGTGTGTGTCACCCAAATGAAACAGACCTAGGAGGCCGGGTGCATGTGCACCGGCGTTTTAACTGAATATTATGCAATAAACACGTGCAAACCGGAACTCGCTTTGATACGGTTTTTTAATTGCGAATTTGACATATAAATCTGAGGTATCGCTATGAATGAGTGAATGAATGAACGTATTAAATGTATTAAAACTTTATTCCGGTGTCTAAGAACAGTGTGCAGTACAAAAAAAATTAAAAACATTAATTACAGCAATAGGCAGTTAAAGCTCCTTTTATATGTATGCTAAGGTTACATTACGTTACGCGTACTTTGCAAATTGTTACCTACATTTACGTCAAATTGCTGGATGTACAAAACACGAGTTGCTATTGTTCTCGAGCGCTCAACGGTACACTGTTCCAGTACTTCCAGTATACCTGAGAAGAGAAAAGTACTGTACTGTCATATTATATCCCTGTGGGGATAAAATTTCTTCGTTATCATAGATAGTAATTGAACGTACAAGTTCGAAGTTTATTATATCGTGGTATTTATATTAAATTACTAATTATTGCAACTTTTAAAAAAATTGTGTGTTACACTGACTGGTAACTTTGAGTAGTTACTAGCAGTTGGTAACATAATTTTTAAGTAACTAAATTTACTATTTTCCACATAGGTTAATTTATAGCGGAAATCTTAATATACCAATTACACGTTAAGACCGAACGGTGTAAAATTGGTAATTATGTCGAATTCAAAGCATTTAAGCTGAGAGGAAAAGAGACATTGCTTTTTATTGGTCTGCCGGCCGTAGAATGGAATGTTCTCACGCATTACATTGTTTGGATGTTATGTAACGAATATCTTTCTTTATTATTACCACGAACCTTTTCCAAAATTGTTATTGTAACTTGTAAAAGTTATAGGTATCTACATCCCAGTGCATATTTCTATATTGTAAGATATTATCTACATTGAAACCTAACGAATTTCCGTGAAGTGTCACAGATTATATTTAAAAGTAAATAAGTTGCCTACCTAAAATTAAGGATGTAATACTGCACTGTATAGTTCTTAAGAATCGTCAAGAAGTCTAAACATCCGCTGAATGTGGTGTCCAGACGAACGGTTGAGAAAGTCGTGTGACAGCCACGTTAAGCGTTTAACGAGTTGCTATGTTAGCGTCTTCTACAGGATACAGCCTTAAATATTTCCGTTGACACTCGTGTGCGGTCTGTACTTTACTACCGCCTCGTACAAGTGGTTAAGTAGGTGACGTTACGTCCCACAAATTGTAGAGACAGTTGAATCTAATTTCGTAACGCATTTAAAGCGTTGGAACATCGTTTTATAAACTAACTTACATAACACTGATTTGCAATATTTTTTTAATGTTGCTTAACATGTAAAATATACATTAATGTTTACTAATAATATGGAAGTTCGCGAACGGTAAGAGTATTATAATTGAAATTAATGAAATAAAAAGAGATTTTGATATAGATGCAAATAGGTACAAGTCTACAAAAACTATTCATATTATTTCATGGTATCATTTATTAATATTATTGGATTTCATGATGACTGCACAGTTACCAGGAATTGAGACACGAACGCTATAGAATTTCATTTACATTACATTCGTTTTTACTAGTATGTATATGATAAAGCAAAACGTTAACGGATTGCTCTTATGAGGAGAAGTGTCTTAGTCAGCGTTCAAGTTTCAAGCAGCATCGCGGATCCATTCATTTATGTAGTTCTTAGCAGGAGAATGAGAGGCCAATAAAAAATCAGTCTTAGCCGTTGTTCAAGGAGCAATTCGGCCCCATTCATTTATGCAGTTCTTAGCAGGAGAGTGAGAGACGACTAAAAAAGCGGCTAGAGACGGGCGCGTTCGTTGACCTGGCAAATGTTTACTGTCCTTGGATGGCGGACCGCGTCCGGAGTGACGTCACCGCGGAGGTGCCAATGGGTTTCAGCAGATCGAACCCTTGTTCTGGCGTTCAACGTGTTGCGCACATGGTACCTATTTCAATAGTATGAATAGAGAGAATGTACTCTAAGACTACTAATTGTTACGTCGTATTCTGACAGTCTAAAGTTGCTATTTAATTAATTTTAATAGGTTACTTTTGTTCTTTATAACAAAAAGTCTATGGCAAGAAATAAAAAGTCTACTTAAACTTTATTCGCTTGTCGTTTGAAGGAAATTGGAATACGTAGATGTTAAACTATACAAATTATAGATAAAAGAGTATGCTGTTCTGGACAAAATCGTAGAATTCAAAAATACATCATTAATTAAAAACGCTGTCTCCGAACGCAATAATGAGGTCGTTGACTTTCGGCAGCCGAGTGCGACGTTCAATGAGAACGCTCGAATTTTGAGCAAATTCAATTATATGACGTAACTTTACCCATCTTGTATTTAAAAAATCTACGAAATATAGACCCGTTCCAATGCCCCATCAAACAGTGGGTGTCTTAAGTTATCTAGTTAGATAATTAATTATACGTTAGGATTTGTTTTGCAAAATAACCTACATGCGGAGTAATATATAGTTAATGAAAAGTAAAATTATCCTTACTTAATGCTATTTGATAAATCGTGTAAAATTTCATCATACGGTGCATAATTGTTGATATTAAATCGAAGTTCAAGAACTAACGACTTGTATTGGTCAGCGTCTAGTAATAGTTTAATATTATAATCCATAATTCTATTGTTCTAATTCTCAAACGCCATACTGTTCATTGAGACCAACGGACTCATTCTACTTTTTCTTAGAATTTGCGATTTGTTCTCCCACAGCTTTTATGTAGATGGAACGGATATCACCAGCTAACATATTAGCGTTTCTGCTTTAGTAATTAATACATAAACGTTCATTCACACTACTAGCCGATGTGCTTGTACTGACATATAAAAACTTTCTCAGCGTTGACATTCGCAGTACAATAAGCGAATTAATGTAGGGTTTTGCCGTATCAGAGGCGCGGGATAGTGCCGGGCGAGTCGGATTCTGGTACTTCCACATAGTTTTGCCAGAGTCGCGATGGCTCACACAGTTTTTGCGGGCGAGCAGCGGCGAAGGTCGGTCGAGGCGAGCCACGGGCAGCCACGAGCGTTCTAGCATTCCATAGGCTATGAATGAATAGCGGCCCGACTGGTTGATGGCGCATAAGCGAGTTGGGATTAATTTGACAACAAACATTTAAGTTGGCGAAAACCGGAATGGTCTCCGGCAGCCGCCCCGTGGGAACGCGCGCGAATCATTGTCTCGTTTGTGTGATTGACACACTCTCGTTGTACAGCCGAATCCGAGCGGAGCTTTTCGTTGCTTCGTACGTTCATTTCAATGTTTTGCAGTTTTCGTATACAATATATAGATGCCGTTCATATATATTGAAAAACTTAGATTTTTATATCGTAACCATTTATGTACGAATAAATAGACGAAATGGGAATACTTTCATAACCACAATTCTGGATGCAAGCTGAATGCGTTATTATTTGTAATAATTGATATTAGAAAATTTTGGATGTATACAATTTTTTTATGTGACCGTCCTCTACCTATGAATGATATGTTATTATTATATTGTTACACAAGGTCCGTTATGGGGTAGGCAGTGAGAAACGTGTGCGAAATAATAAGATTAATTATTAAAAGCTTAATATAAAAATGTTCAAAACAATTTTAGTTCAAAGAAATTGATTACTTTGGTACAAAATGTATAGAAACGAACCGCGTTGGGCGGGTCGTCTCGATTTTTAAACCAAAGTTATATGTCTCGCGCGGGACAGGCTTAGTCCCGCTTTTATAACACATATAAACTTTTAAGGAGGCGGCAGTAGATGATCTTTTTTCTTCGTCGACATGATTGTCGTGCGCCGAAACATATGAACTTTTATGGAACCGGCAATACTATGTCCCGCTTTCGATGAAAGAATCCCGCTTTTTTCTCTCAAAAGGTTACAAAATCCCGACTTTGCAAAAAAAACCTGGCAACCCCACCCAGGGGTAACAATAAGTAATTAGCCCGAATGTTATATTAATGAAATGAAATAATAAATATCGCTCCTTTCGATCTAATTTACAGTTGGGCAGACACGACACTTCAGTGGCTTAGGTAAAAGAAGTACTGACAACGTCTGGATGGTAGAGAGTCTGCTGAATCCTAATATTAATAGATTGAGCCGCAAAACTACAGTATTTATTTTTTCAACAACTGTACAAGGAATAATGACAGCGATGGGTGTGTTTAAACCTATATTATTAAACTATAAATATTATGAACTATCATAAAGTAGGTACTATAAATTTAGACATGGAAAAAACTCGAACTATCCGAGATATTTTTTATGGTTTGTAGAATAGGTTTTAACTCGTTCATAATAATGTTTGTGCACAAAAATATTTTAGCCATTTTTATAGAACGATAATTTACGAAACTATTTGAGCGCTTTCATGTATGAATTTTCTACAATACCTTTCTGAACTAAAAAGTAAAAATGGTTGAATAAGTGTGTACACAAATTTAACATATATATAATTATAAGCGTATCGTCAGACGACCGGAAATAATACTATGACTTTATAAATTATATTCATGACAGGCCTTGCAACGGCAACTAACCTTGTGTTACTGAGGCCTGCGATTATATCATAGTACATGAAATATTCAAAAGCCGTAACGTGCTTCATAGATTATGTTTTACCATAATGTATGTAGGTATATGTGGCCAGTATTTTAATACACTTAACACCATAGACAAACAATTTTCCGTTGTTCAATATTTTACATTTACAACGACCGACCATAAATTATTGAGCTCACTAAAAATATTTTGTTATATTCAAGCGATTACGCCGCTAATATATACACCTATATGAATATGAGCGTGTATTCTGAGAATTGAACACTAAAGTTGATATGTTAACAAAGATTACACGTGACATATCGTATAACTTTTGCATCGGAAGAATGTCGGTTATAATGTTGCCAGTGTTTTACAGTAACATTGTGAATAGTTTATTAAAATCGCATTTCACACGCGACACGTCATTTGCATTTGCAGAAAACGAGATGTATTAGTAAAATATAAAATGCAAGTGCACACCTCGCTCAGATCAGTGTTAGGTCATGTTTCCAATAAGTATTGCGGAATATAGGTGTAGCCGTTATTAAGATTGATACATTTATGAATTGTTGTTTTAACCAAACGCGATTAAGGCTTTATCTGACATGTACCTACCGTATTTTCTTATGTTTGCGCGTTTCTTATATAAAGTAGCTCTATATAAAGTGCGAGTGTACTCCACTCCTCTGTCTACGTCTGCGGGAACTACAGGCGTGATGTTACGTTAACCAAT
>DWDU01002402.1:0-12810 GCA_018245575.1 Jemadia suekentonmiller
TTACGTTTACGTCCCACTATGGAATAGGTGGTGAGCCTATTGCCATGCATCGGGCACATATCCAGACTCCGAGCCACAACTAGAAAATCTAAATTAGAACATTTTTGTAGTGCCCTACCCGGGAATCGAACCCAAGACCTCCCGATCGGCAGTCGCACTTGCAACCAACACGACCAACGAGGCAATCAGAGTTTGGGTTTATGCTTAGTATATATATGACACTAGACTCACTCCCTCATCCATGGTGGGACGTATACCTAACCGGTTAAACGTGGGAGTGCACTACACTCCTTTGCCTACCTCCTCGGGGATTACATGCGTGATATTAGGGCACGTGTATTATAATATATGTATCTACATAATATCTATTATGTTATATACATAGTTATTTAACGTAACATACACAATCAGAATTAAAACTAAAAAAAACATGTATTCACCAGTGATGGCAGAGTATCCCTGGTCGCCACCCGTTGGACCCATTTGCGCGTAAAATACGCCGTCTGGTGGCTCATAGCATTGAATCGCGGGGATATCCCAGGGCTTCACTTTTGCGACTGGTCGAGGGGTCGGTACTGGGTTCGGTTTGATCACTGCTGCCTGGAAAAAAAAAACAAAATTCTATTTGCTTAGGATACGTTTGTTTATGTAAATAGTGTTACTTGACCCTTAACCGTAACGCGCTATCATATCCAAGATATTATATGATAACCAAAACCTGGAGACATAGATCACCAGATGCGCATGTGATCATTCACGGGAAAATTTCGAGGGCATCACATCGCTTTGAAAAAGTTTTGCCTATCCCAGATTATATCAAAAATATAATTTTAGTCACATGATAATTGTCATGCAAGTAAAATATGACCGTTCTCTTTGTCGACTTATAGATCTTTACCATTTACATTCGTGTAAATAAATAAAATAAATAACATCGTAGAAGTTAATAAATATTATACTATATGTTAAATGTTAGGAATATTCCATAAAAATAAAAAGTAATAGGCAAAATATCAAAGAAATTGCAAAAAACTTGGATAGGTCTGGGAATAGTTGGACTGATAAATCCAAAAAACATTTATGTACGTGCATTAACCCAGCTCATACTTTAATCAACTATTAATATGTTTTATACTGTAATATGTTACACGATATTTCTACCGTATTTAATATTATAGCACGTTAATCGGGTATGTTAATTTATGGTTAGAGCTTAAGTCAATCATAAGACAGGGAATTCTTAGAAAACATTATATTAATTAGTTTTCAAAGGGGCACTTTGATCATAACAGTTCTAATTACTAGATAGGGGATCAAACTGAAATTAAACTGAAAGAAGAAAAAAACAACTTAAAACTGTTATATAACTTTAAAGATTAGGGAATTTTTCTGAACTTATTCAAGACACTTTTATAAAATTGTCCAAACTTTCGACAGATTTTAACGTTCGTGTTTAGATGTCATCCGGTGTACGAGTAACATAACTGGTAAAACGTGGTAGTATACTATACTTCTCGACATACCCCTTCGGATTAACATAGGCGTGATGTTGATTCTAATAGTATTCGGCTACGACTTCAGGGGCGTTATGCGCTCCGCCGCCATAAACCAATCGTAACAAACGAGTATGTAAATCTTTCGTCCTTCAGTATCGGGCGTTGAGACGTCGCCTTAACGTAAACTGGTATTGAACTCACTAGTTTTATCGTCTTTAACCTTTTACCTGAAGGAAGTTTACTCCGAAACCGTACAAGTAGTTTCCACAGAATAACTTTTAAGACGATTTTAGTAGTGAAGTTTAGTTACCAACGCGATCCGAGGCTGGATAATCATAGTACTTTCAGATAAGTTTATTTCGATCATGCACAAATTAACGTTCCACAATTGTTATAAACGTCATCAAAATGTATCGATGTTATGATATTATGTATCGATGTTACGTACTTGCTATTATATCATTAACAAATAGATTTCACCTTATTCTCTGCTTGGTACTGTTTTGTAAACAATCATATTGAGTCACATAAACATATATATCATACATACATTTATATGTTATTTGCCATTTTTTTTGTAAAAAAATTTTATTATTGAAATAAATAGTTAAAAATTATATTTAGTTATATTGTATATTATTTAATTTCACCCTTTGAATACGTTGCAATGTTTAATTAATATTGAATTATTCGTATTGAATCGAGTTACAAATACATTGAACACCAGCGGGCAACAGCGTGGGCGCTACGAGAAAAGATTACCTACTGCGATCCCCAACCCGAAAATCCAGAGTGGGGATTATTAGAAAAAATCTCTGAGGGGCGGCTTATACCTAGCAGTGAATTGAAGAAGACTGATGATAATGAACATGTATTTAATGAAGCCCAATATTTTTTAAAAAATCTCTAGTAGTAGAAAATTTTGGATATCACGAATTGTTGCAATAATTCAAAAATTACCTACTTTATGACTATTATGAAATACAATATACTATGTTAATTCAGACTAAATTTAAAATTATATTGATAAAAGATTAAGATTAAGGAACTTTTTAAAATGTTACCGGTTCGTCCACAGCAGGCCTTATTGTGGTCTCTCTGGGTGCTGGTGCCCTGTGCTCGTCTTCGCTTTCTGGCATAGGGCAGTTCCACACTGGGGGCCGACCGAACTCGATGAACTTATCGCCCTAGAATTTCAAACGCATCAGTATCTTCTGCGACTACAAATATATACAAATACGGAATGGGTTACGCTATAATAATAATAACTAGAGACACCTTCACAGACGACAAACGTAGCTGATAAACTACGTAAATACATACAGGAGTAGATATTTTTTAAACCCGGATACAGAACGATTACATATTGTAAACATAATATGTGTAATTACTTCCGTATCACAATTTTTAGCAAGTAATACAATATGTATAACAAAACTGTAAAATATTTAACAAACGGTCAACAACAAAATGTTATATATTCATGACATGGAACCAACCAGTCACTATTTCGTTTTCATATTTACAAAACGAAGATCCTGTGAAATATATCTTTATTGATATTTAAAATTGGCATAGGGCTGCTGTAGTTAATGCGCCCGCAACTTGGCCGACAGTCGCTTGGCCCGGCGCCAAGTCTGTACACATTCGTTTTGAACTAACTATGGCTTAGCTGGAAAAGGCAGACGAAATAGCCTATAATTTCTGCATAATTTACTGCGTACCGACTGAAAATATCGCAATTCAAAACAATTTACATCGTTCAAAAAAGCAATAACAAATACTGTATATTTTTTTTATCATTTAGAATACGGAATGTGCAGTCTACGTAGCCATTGCAAGCTGTGCATATTATACCCATAGTTCTTTGGTACTTAAAGAAAACCCTAACCCTTTCGCTATATGTTAAAACTACCGGTGACACTGTAAAAAAGTCTTTAATTATCACTTTAAGTTTTCCATATAAAATAAGTAATAAAAAAATTAGAAACCTGCACGAAATGACAACAAAAACACGAGGTTCCCAGGAATACATAAGTTGATCAGTGGCGCGTACTATCAAACTCCGATACCTTAGTAAAGTGATGGTGATAAGACACTTCTAGGTGTGAGTTCAGGGGTCCCAGCGCCCAGATGATAGCTTGACTGATGTTAGTGTAGATCGGCTTGTCCAAGATATCAGCAGCACGGAGCGGTCGCTGGTAGGTAACGATGGAGTAACCGTTGACCAATGCAGCGTTGAGAAGGCGAACAGAGTTGGCTATTGGCTGATGAACAGAGTCAAACGATATATTCCTTAGCTAATAAAAGCTCGAAACAGTTCGCGAAATTTCCTAGCAAAATCTATTATTAATCTAATATTCTAGGAAATATTATATTATTTCGTTGGTCGTTTATAAGTCATCATGATTAGTTGCTCATCAATTTTTTTTTAATTAATTGTTTGTGTACACGACTTGCCAACGTAGATGACTCTTCCACTAAGATCTGTTCCAGTCCAGTCTTTAATAAGATATCACAATAATAAATCGTGAAATGAAATAACAAAGTTCATCAACTTCCACAAAATTTGAATTCAATTGTTCAACTGTACAAAGCTTTCATAAATCAAGAAAAAATACCGCGCTAAAGTGCGCAACTTCTCGAAGATCCCTCGCCGAATCTCGTGATTAATAGCACTTTGACCTTTACTTTTGGTTCATTACAATGAGATAGTTGTACCGAATTCGATTTTAATCAAAACTTTCTTATTAACGAGCGATTTCCCATAAGAATTAGGGTTGGAACGAACTTTCTCGCGAGTAACTCTGGACAGGTTGTATTACGTTGCGCGGTGGTAAGACAAACGTTCATAGTTTTAGTGATTCAGACAAAGAAAGTATCGGCATATGCGTAAAGTATTAGTTATTTTGTAAATCAAACTTAAAATCAACATAATTGTGCTACAAAAACGAATATTTTCATTAATAAGATAATATGTCTGAAAACTGAGATGATTAACTTTAACATTGAATGTTCAAATCGAAACACAAATTGTTACAGTAACAATTGCATTGCGGTAGTAATAGGGATTGTACATATATAATACATCATGTAGAATGTCACATACATTCACTCAATCTGACAAGATTTTACCCTTACCATTTTCAAAGCAAATCATTTTGATCTTTAGACCTGATATCTATAAAAGTGATAATAGCTTGGACATATTTATGAATTCATAACGATATTATATGTAGTATAGACACGATCGGAGC
Organism: Jemadia suekentonmiller; assembly: GCA_018245575.1. Lineage (NCBI taxonomy): Eukaryota > Metazoa > Arthropoda > Insecta > Lepidoptera > Hesperiidae > Jemadia > Jemadia suekentonmiller. Next base: position 4,754 of record DWDU01002402.1, read on the forward strand.
CTCAGGCGAATAATATCGATTTTAAATTATTACAGGCAGGTCAACATAGTGCCGTAACTATATTTATGGGTACATTAAATTAATCTATTATACGAGGATTGGATTATGGCATGAGGTCGGGACACGAGAAGGTTACGGCTCTCTCGGCTGAGGCTTGATGGGCGAGGCAATAGCGGTAAACTTATTACCGTTGACATTTTAGGTACGTCGATGGTCGGTGTCCTCTCTAAGGTAACATAATCATATACGAGTATATACTAATAACAATTCTACTAAATATAATATAAAATAATAAATGGAAGTACGGAATTGTTTCTAAATATCGGGTATGAAATTCTCGATCCCAAACGGTCTATGGAAATTATGTAAATTCAACTAGCCAAAACTCTGACTACACATTTAACGAGGCGAATGCCCCATATACATATCAATTTTGCTTTTTTCCTTTCTTCCAAAATTCGACATAAAACTAAGTTACGTAACGGGAAATGAACCTAGACCCTCACGTTTAGCAATTGCAAATCGGTGACTAGACCAATGAGGCAGTCAAATAGCCACGCCAGCACATGGCTGGCGTGGCTATTTGACTGCCTCATTACGAATTTACAAACATTACGAATTTGTACCAAATCAGAAGTTTAATTAATCTTACCCCTCCAAGCTTCCTATCAGGGCAAGACCCTCGAACACCAGCGCATTGACTCTTGGCGTCCAGATAATAATCGTCGACGCGCCCCTCAAGAGTGGTCATATTGATAAACGCAACCGCTGGGTCCCCACCGACCATTTGCGTTTTAGACGTGACTCCCGATGGACCGAAAGCCATGTACTCTCCATTCTCTGCGGGCGAAAGAGCTTTGATCAAAAAGACAAACGAAACACAACACACATTTAACATAACACGGCAAACTCTGACATTCTTATTCTAAGAAGAGGTATTAGAATAATAATTATAAATATAAAAAAACGTAACACCACGCCTGTAATCCACGAAGACGTAGGCAGAGGAATGTAGTAAATATACACAATTTTGTATTCCAGGTCTTAGGTTCTCATGGCCTCCAGCACTTAGAAACGCCGCTGTACGTTGTGGTCCACTCCTTGGTGGTCAAGACTTAGCGTAAGCAGAGGTTATGGGTTCCATTCCCACTTACCACAAATGTTCTTGTAATAAGCATTTGTTCTGAGTTTGATTGAAAAATAAGCTCTATAAGTATGTATTCGGAAAGTTATATAAATGGTTTTGTCAAGTAATTGGCCACCATAGAACATGTCATTTTTTATTTCAATATGGTTAATGGACATCAACATGAACCAAGTACTCACTCATCTCTTCAATAGTGAATTTCATCTTCCGGGTTTATAGAAATCGTTCGTTTCAGTATTTTAAATCAGTATGAATTAGATATGCTACTCACCCAAGTTTGCAACCAACTGCATCACGATACTGTCGCCTGCCACCGCCCAGCGCACCTCGAATGCCTGCTCGTCGTACAACACCTCGCAGTTCAATTTCGACTATAAACAAAGGAAGTTTTTACATTAATAAACGGAATAATATAATTTCAGCTATGTGGAGTGGGGTGCATGAAAGCCTCCCCAAGCGACGACTGTGTCTGATTAAGTACGAACATATACTGCCTGATGCACCCTGGATATTACGACTAAGGAGATCGCAGAATGGTGGAGAATGCCACTAGGCAGTAAGTTCGCCATTTGTATTGCCTATTAATGGTGTACAATAAACAAGAAATAAATAAATAAAGATAAAAGTATAGAGGACGTCCTAGCTTCCCCTACAATATTTTTTCTTCCTCTATTTCCTACTCACATATCGGATACTGCTGTATCTATGAATATTTATGACACTTGTGAAATCTATCCACTACGCAGCAAACATAACACAATGAATGTAATGATAATAATGACATTCACCCACTTTATTCTGATTATGTCAGATAATATTGTCCCAAACTACATTACGGCATTATTTGTCCTTTGTTTTCACGCTCAGTGGACGAGGCGTAGTGGGAAATTGGGTTAGATAGTATTGTTGATTCGGACGTTAAATTATTATCATAAGAACCCGGATGACAAAGAACATTGTGGACAAATATTGCATATACACAGCTACCCTTCGATAAATACAATATAATTTACTTTATAAACGACTATTTTATAACAGAATAAAAAGAGTTAAAGCCGTAGTTCTCTACGTTGGCAAGATGCGAGAATGTAGATTTCACATGGATTGGTAAACTGAATGGAAAACTGTAAATATGTAAAACTTTTTCTTTATATGAAAGATTCGCCAAAAAAATTCCTTTAGATATAGTTGTATTAATAATTATTATTTCATTTAATCTCAAGCGCAAACGATTTTGTAAGATAGTCTATCATTGACACTATTTGAACTCCGGACCACCGGAATTGTACAGCTAAATTGAAAACCACTAGTCTATCACTGATTATCCAACTAATGTGGAACGAATGTGATATACAATGGTAGTCCCGAAATATTTACCTATCAATGTGGGTGATTTTAATTAATTATTTACATTCGTCTGAATTTACATACGAAATAAAACAAAGCTGTGAAGCAACGCGCAATAAAAATTTTAACGTCAACTTCGACTAAAATTCCAAAGTTACAGGATTTAAATAACGAAGCTCATTTTGGGGCATAAATATTTAATTCTAGTCGGATATACGGCTCTGTCGACGCGGTCGCACTTATTCAATCAATTTAACGCTTGGGTACATTTACCAAGAAATTTGTACGGTGAATTGAATTTATAAAGTCGGATTGAAATAAATCTTGAAATTTTAAATGTGACATTTGGGATTCTCTTTCTTTTCCGTTTGTCGTCATTGATGACCTTCATTAGCAAAACATGTAATTGTAAAACTGATCGCAACAGCCACGTTTTCCTATATCGCAACATCAAGGTACTAGCAATATGCTCTAAATAATCCTCCACCAAGCACTCGTGTATAAAAAGATTTGTAGCAATTTCTATTGACTGATTCATTGGTCATGTTGATTGCAAGCGTGACTGGTGATCGAGAGGGTTTGGCTTCAAAACCCGTGTCGGTCATTATCGGGTTTTTCTAACATAAATTTTGTAGTAGTGGCTCAGAGTTTGGATAGGTGCTCAGCTCTGAGTTTGGACATGTGAAACGTGGGAATGTACTATACTCATCTACCTACCTCTTTGGGGATTACAGGTGTGAATCTACGTTTCAAGTAGCCATTTCTTGTCTGTCACATATATTTTAATATAGATGAATACGGATGCTTCAATTCTGATAAACAATTCTCGGTAAATTTCTAATTTAAAACCCATACAGCAAAGAGGTTTTCAAATACCACGAGTACCACTAGTCTATTGAATACGTGATTCAAGATTGTTTATTCGTACTCGTATAGCTTGAAACACGAGGTCCTCGGAATGGATCGATTTCAACTTACATCGATCGTAAGAATCGGAATTAGCCTGCTCGACGTTTTCCCGTATAAATATTTGATTCCCCCGAGCCACGGCGCTTACTCAATCAGTTTCACCGTTTCTATTTAAACTCAACTGCAAACTCGAATGTGAAATGCTAGATTTGAAAACTAACTTCAGTTGCATTTTATTTAATACTACGATTTCGCAAAGTATAACGGCATTATCTTCTTTCATAATTGAATATTATTCATCAAATATCCAAATACGTAATAGCATTTAAATTCCTTTTGAAATATCAATTCAGTTGTCGTTTAATTCAGATGATTGCGCTGATGTTAATCTGTCTTTTATATTCAATTTGTAACACTAATAACTGATGTAAAGAAGAAAAGTCATTTCTTGTTTAAGCTTGTTTAAAATGGCCATTGGTTTAAATGTACCTATATACATTATCATGATTACCATTTTATTGTTAATCAATACAAACATTGCACGCAATACGTAAACTCACGCGTATTTTTCATCTGCTCAACTAGTAGGTTTTCACGTTAATAGTGCTGAACCAATTTTGACGAAATTTTATGCGGGCAGTGTAAGCACAGCCGGTGCTAGAAAAAAATATTGATCTCTTTTGCTTTTAATAACAGTATTTCTATTTTGTTATAAACTCCCTTACAATCAACTAGGTAGTCAAAGAAATTGTACTATTGTCACTGTCTGACCTTTTGCTTACGTCAAGGGAAGCGTACGGGCAATCGCTAATTTGGTTGTATCATAGATATGTTAAGGCCTACGTATTTATTTAAAAGAGTCGATTTTCGGAATGTCTGCAGCAAACTCGTGCTAATGCGAGACTCGTTTATCAACACACCCCCAGTTAAATATCTTGCAGTAGCATCGGCATTTGAGAAGTATTAAAAATATATTTGTATGTAGCGTTTGTAGTAGGTACTCATTATTCTATCTTACATCTGACATCTGTATAATATGTATTTCAGTACATATATATTATTTTTGTATCTTTGCCAGAGAATGCTACTAAGGATTAAGTACGCCCTTGTACCCCTTAGATTAAAGTGTTACACATAAAAAATATAACCATTCCTTCTGCACATACAAAACTTTTCGTTCATAACGATTTGTATAGATAAACAGAAAACTCTTCATTGTAAGAAGTACTAAAACCTACACAGACAATATTAATAGAACACAATAGGCGGATCCATTTTCAAAGCACAATATATAATTTAGTAACACCTGAGAATACGAAATCAGTGAAACGTATTGATTTCCGTTCAGACCAACAGAGGTAGTTGCGGAATAAGCTTACTCGGCGTTTTTGCGTATAAATATTTGATACCCTTGAAGCTTCGGTGCTTATTGGATCAGTTATATTGCAAATAGCAAATAACGGAATGAAAAAAATTATGTGTATTGAATTTAATTCTGATGCCGATGCGTCTCGGGGGCGTCTGGTTATTTTAGCTTCGTTTCTCGCCTTTATAAACCAATATAATTTTAAATACAACTAATTTAAATTTATACCAAATTTTACAATTGTATGGTCATGATACTATTATAAGATATCTCCTCGCACAGCTATCTGATTCCATAATAAGAAAGCATGAAGATAGTTTGAAATATATTTGTTTAGTTTCTTTTATAATTTGTAATTTGTCCTGCTGGTGTCATTCGTCATGTACTATAGATAATGTCAATGAGAAGAGGTTGCTTGTTGTGATTTGTTGAACTTTGCAATGTCGTATATGCGACTTGATGGCAAAAGTCAATGCAGCTTCATTTACCCCAACCTCACTAATCACGGTCCACTGTAGTTAATATTTCGTGACACTACTCTATTTAAGTGTTCGTCATTCACGCTTTTGTAATTATAGTTAATAAAGCCTCTGCAATTCAAATTAAATATATAAATTATGAAACATCACTTCTATGTCACAGTCATAAGACACCTTTTCGTGTATTGGTAACATAAATTATGCACGGTACAAGATGTTACGGACAGGGTATTAAAGACAATACTCATAAATCAATGTAATTGCAGCGTTCCCCTGGCACCGCTAATATAGGCATTAATCAATATAGGCCTAATTAAACGCCAAACGATACGTGTGACGCTACCTTTCCAAAGCAATCAAATCATCCGAAGGATCAATATTGGATTTAGATGCCAAATTGTATTACGAAATGTTATCCAATGAGAGAAAAATCAGTCTAGATCTGTTATCGAAAAAAAGTTTGAAGAAAAACAACAGAGAATGAAAACTACGAAAATAAAGATACGAAAAGATCAACTCATAGCGACGGCAACTACAAATCTTGAAGAAATTTAATAGATTTTAGTAAATCCATCATGATTGCTTGTTAGTTCTGACGATACTTTTGTTTTTATAAAAACACCAATGTGTGCGCGTTGCTTTTATATAAAATAGCGATAAATATATACCCACATATAACAAAAGAGACAATACGTTTCGATACCTTGTACTATTACTTTAAGTTTCATCAAGATAACGAAAAGGTCGACTCGCTAGTTATATATCAGAGAAAGGTGAGGACAGAACAACATAAGCGTAAGAAGATACAATTCTTATATGAGTTCATTTTCCTTTATTATATTCAACAAAGGTTTCGCAGGCAACAATGGCCTTGTGTAATTCTGTGGCAGGTCTGTTGCTATGGCAACTTGCAATGTAGCAAAATATCTGATGACGCAGCCGCGAAGTAATCGTGTGTGGCGACCCTTCCGATGGGTCCGGCTTGGGGTATGTTGGAAGACGACAGCGGGAACAATTTACTTAAGAATTACAATAAAATAGGAAATGTGTAAGTAACAATCTTCAAATAAATGAATAAAATAAATATCCTGGGACATCTTTACAGTCGGTCGGTCATACGATCATATGCTAGGCATCAGGAAAGCTTATGTTATGTAAACCAGACGGCTGATAAACTAGATATATATACATAGTAATATATATTTATATAGATTCATTTTACTCCCAGACATAGAACAGATAGACGTGACCAACACACAAATATTTACTCTGTCAGGAGATCGAACCTCAAGTTCAGTGACCACTGCACCAACGGGCCAGTCAATAGCAATCGGATAACATCAAGCCCAGGAGTATAATTATCACCGTATATCACAACTAGACTTCATACGGCTGTGTCTTGGAACTTGTACAACATATTTATATAAAACTTGACTAATAATGTACATATATTTTAATGTATATACATCTCTTTCCATTTATATTAAGATGTAACAAAACAATGTGGGTAGTGCCAAAGTGCCAAAGATCTCTATTCTTACAACCCTGACTTTTTCTACGTGCATTACTATTTCTATTAATTTCTAGTCGCGCTCTTAGCGTTCTCTGTAAAGAACCGAAAATAGTCGCTATATCGTAGCTCCTGTGTAGAAACCGTAAAATACAAAAATGATAAGACTTTTCATAATACATCGGTCAATATGTATGACGGAACTGAGTAGGCGACGGGCGAGGACATTTGGAAGACACTTTTGCTGCAAAAGCGAATGTGGGTTTGTGTTTGTTTTTGGGTGTGCCTGTGAAGACATGTGCAGCAAATATCGCATTTTGTTCATGAAACAACTGTATTTTTGTATAAAACAAATAAAAGCATTCGAAAACCAATAGAATTTCCATTTATGCCACTATATATCCGTTCTAGAGATTTAACTAGTTTAGTGTCGCTGTCAAAACGCTCCAGGAATGAGTTTTTCTGCTCTATTTTGTGTGTACTGTTTGTTGCATTTGTCTTACTGCTCGTTATTTGTACCCAGTATAGTAACCACATAGCTACACAGCTGCTGAAAAGTGAAAATATTGCACCCCTCTGCCTTATTTATTAGATAATCAATAGATTTATTATCTAATAACTCACTGATCGTTGCACTCTTGACCTCTGAATCATTTTAGTGCATCCGCCCAGTACAACCCTCAAACGAGAACATAACTCATTTACAAAAATCCCAACCGTTACGTAAAATTTCATTTTCATCAAACCTATCTCGTATCCAATGTGCAAATTTAATGGCGTCGTAAAATATTAAGTGTCGGATAATGTACATAATTTGTAAGTTATGCTCCGTTATGTTTTAATGAGGCCATGAATTTAGCTTTAGTAGATGTTAATGAAACAGTAATATACAAGTTATTGAGTACAAGGGGATCAATGTTATGCAGCAACAGTCTGGTTCCAAGTTCAATATTATCGGTGCTATTTTAAATAGAATATATACATATACATAAATTTCTAAATCGAAAGTCTATATGTATATAAGGTTTGAGGTTACCTTCTTCTTGACGCATGACACAATGTGATTCAGCTAAATCAGAGTTTATGTATTAAATACAAATAAGTTTTATATGAGAAATATCAGCCAACGTAATACTTACTAACCTAAAACAGAGAATTGACAATTAAATGTTCATGCTTTACTATTCTTATTATAACACACTTGAATCGTCTTTTGCACTTTTTTCCTAAAGGAAATTCACAAACATCACTGAGTTTTAAAGAAGTTTTTAACCAATATTTATAATTTAACTTTGTTAC
>DWDU01002403.1:0-12809 GCA_018245575.1 Jemadia suekentonmiller
TTCTGAGTGGGAATCGAACCCACGACCCCCGGTGCAACAGTCAGGTTCACTAACCATTGCACCAACGGGCCAGTCAACTAACTATCTATAACCAAGTTTAATGTAATTTAAGACATTCTTCCAAGGAAAATATTTCTACATAATATAAGGACACGAAGCTCATTCAACGGGAATTATGTCAGAGAAGTAATGGCGCAATTTCCTCCGTCCTTTACACAGACAAATTGTGGGAAAAATTAAATTTATATTTTCTTGTCAGCGCAAAGCAATCACGTACATTATTTTCGTAATTCCCTTGTTCTTTTTTCGAATTAAAGCGTTTAAACGTGTTGTAATAACAACATTTGTTTATAACATTCTGAGTAACATTCAAAATTACACGTAGGTATACTCGTATTAGCAATTGCCAACGTGACTCATAAACTATAAAACTAAGTCATTATTTGTTTTCTTCAATGCTTTTATATTTTTAATTGCCAATGAGAGAATTTGAAACTCTCACTGACACAACTATGGCAAATGATACAACAGACCTAAATTAGAAAATTTCTTTCAATTGCCTCGTTGGCCGTGTTGGTTGCGTGCGTGACAGCCGATCGAGAGGTCCTGGATTCAAATTCCAGATCTAGCACTACTGGATTTTATTAACTCTGACTTTTCTAGTAGGGACTCGTATTTGTGCCCGGTGTATGACAAAAGGCTGACCACCTGTTCTATAATGGGACGTCAACGTAACTGGTAAAACATGGGAGTGTACTACACTTCTCTGCCTACCTGGTCAAGTACTACAGGCCTGACGTTACACATGTTTTATTTAATTGGGCAGTGGTGCTCCTAAAGTTTAAAACACCCCATGTTGTCGGGTAGTCTGATAATCCACAACATAAATACTAGAAACACGCAGTTTGAGTTGGGTAACATCGGCGCTCCAAATTTCATAATGGCACATTAACAAAGTTTAATCATTAACTGCGCGACGGTTCGGAATTTGCTTCGTTAAAAGCTTCCCACATTGGAAAACACTCGTTATATCTATTGTATATAAAAGAGACCTACATACACAGCTTAGTGTGTACCACAACCTCTCAATTTAACTTAGGTACCCATGTAAGAAATCTTTTTTTTATTAACACCACTGTCATAAATGCCTTATATATCACATCATACAAGTGTACATACATATTTACTCGTAATATTATTTTGTTCCTATTTCATTATCCTCATTCATATTCACGACTGCAATTTCTTACATAAAATCACGAACCTACTTCAGTGAGAAAACGAACAACTCTTTTTCTACTTACAGTTTAAGAATGACTTTATCGTAACGCCGTTAACTCAACGGTGTCTGATAAGTTTTTGTCGCAATTCAAGTGTCGTTTGCTGGTTCTTTTTGGTTTAGTCTTGGCACCCGCCGCCGCTGCCCGCGCCAGGAGATCGCAGTTTTGATGTAGCTGCCAATGGCATGTGGCTTTGCTGGCACTTACATTTTTATTACAAACTGACGTGCAACTTACAGCTTGGTTCAGTTTTTTAACCTCACACCTTGCACAGTACAAGGTATGAGGCTGTAAAAACTAAATATACAGGTAATCTGTTAGAATTACGCAGTAAAAAGTGTTTAAATGTATATATACGTAGATACATAAATTAACGCCTTTAGCGATTCAAAATGGTGAAGCATATTGAATAACATATATTTTTAATATGTACCTACCTTATGTTTATTTATTACGTATATATAATAATATATACAATTATATATTATAAACATATGATACTACATGTGTACATGATACTACGTACTACACATAAATTAATTTATTTTCCACATGTATTATTTCAATTTATTATTAAAGATCGTGAAAGACAAAAGCAAAGAGATTAGCAAAACATGTCTCTTGGAAATTGCCAGATATAAATTACATTTTATTTTGCTTAAACAAGTTTTAATCCAGCTCACACATGGCTGTGTGTGTTCTTTTTTTATTTGACTTTTATTGTGCTATACAATAGGAATGTACGACGAAGATTGAACTTTTAAGTAAATATTACATAATTCAATGACGAGAGTTTTTTGAGATGTTTGTAAAATGTGTAATTAGTGCGTTACGATTGCCTCGTTGGTCATGTTGGTTGCAAGCGTGATTGTTAATTAAGAGGGCCCGGATTCGATTCCCGGGTCGGACACTATTGAATTTTTCTAAGTTACATTTTCTAGTAGTGTCCCGGAGTCTGAATATGTGCCCTGTGTATGGCAACAGGCTCATCGCCTATCCTTTAGAGGGATGTAAACGCAACTGGTGAAACTCGGGAGTGTAGTACAATCTGCCTACCCCTTCGGGGAGTACAGGCGTAATGTTACGATGATTTCGATGATTTTAACATGGACTCATTCACATGTTTTCTAAATTTCGTTAACAAGTGGTGACGATGATGGAAAATATAATGTTAAAAACAGCAACACAAACAGCAACTGAATTTGGACGATTTTCGCGCGAACAATTCATATAAAATTGAATTGTAGTTAACAGCTTTCATGTTGTACCGAGTGAGCCGTAACACTGCTCGTCATGTCAAAAAAATCCTGTTAGGGACTATGTATGATCTGTTACGATCTGTGACAATCTTTTATTGTTCCCCGCTGTGTTTTCTTTCATATTTTAAAAATTTTAGGCCGATACTATGGCACATTTACCAATTATCGCTTGATGAGATTCCACACGCCTTGTATAACAATGAGAACATTTAACTGGTAGGTTTTTTACGATATTCTCTTTTATTGATACAGCAAGTGATATTAATTTGTAAACCGAAAATAATTTTGTAAATTACTATGTATTAAGTGTTGAACCTCAGACTCAAATTAATATTAACAAGGCGAAAATAAACGTTTAGCTCACAGCTGATACAAAGGAGTAGAAAGGAAATCAATAGTGCTACCGATCACAAGTAAGTTGAAATCTTTTACCTACATTTGTAAGATTATAGCTTTCGAAAAATGTGTGTATATCTTGTGTGTGTATTCTTTTGGCAAATTGCAACTCGAAATGCGAAATCCTGCACCTTCATTAACGTCTCTTGAAACTGTAACAAAATTTCGATTAATGAAAAGTCTCTTTTACACAGGAAATTTGCGCTCAGGGCAGCTGTGCCACCTGAATGGACTTTGAAATTTTTCGAACCTGAATTCTCAATTAACACGGAGAGCTTTGTATGCTAAAAGTTGAGTCAGTGACAGAATTGTAATACTAAAACAGTAACAGTTTTTTAGGTCTTAACCATTTTGGTTGTAATAGAGTTTCTACTTCTATATTGAGAAACGCCGAATACGGAATTATTCAAATAATACAAGACGCGATAAGTATTTAAATAAGGGTAGAGTTGTTCCCTGTTTTTCACGGAAACGATCCCCGGTCCATAACATTAATGATAATCCAAGTTTCCGAGTTACATGTTTCTTAACTTTTTTCTGTAGCTGTTTATAAGTATTGCGCAATAATTTTCTTAATTTGTATTTATAATACTTATTGACAATAATGAGCTTCTACTAATACTTTTTAAATCGTATTTACGATATGAAAATATTCACCTACATATATATCTACTCGTATTTTATAAAAAGATAGAGGCCAAAGAAAAATATTCCGGTATATTGCGCTGTAAAATTTCATAAGCTCGTATAAAAATGTAGAGTAGTGGTCTCTTAAATTTACGCTCAGTAAACAGGAGCTATACATTTTCTGGTATATGAAAAAAAACATGCTCCTAGAGGTGCATAATGTCGAGAGAGCTTTACTAGTTAAGTGAGTACCGAAAGTCGTCGTTGCCTGAAAAATATTTTTTAACGGTTTGATCTGAACACGTAATTCGCTTGAAGTAGGCAGCGGCGCAGAATAATATTTGGCAAGAGGACAATTTTTTTAAACATTCTGAATAACTTTTAATTTTTTGAAGTACTGACTGAAGGTCTGTAGTAGTGACTGTGTCTGTAGTCTGAAGTACTGACTACCTTGATATTTCGTTCCACAACGCTCTTCTAATAAAAATGAAGTAATTAACAGGTTTAAATTTCTTCCGTTCCATATGTTTACTTAATGACTGGCCCGTTGGTGCAATGGTTAGTTAACCTGACTATTGCGCCGGGGGTCGTGGGTTCGATTCCCACACGTAATAAATATTTGTGTGATGAGCAACACGTATATTTTCTGTGTCTGGGTGTAATAAAAATATCTATTTAAGTATATATTTATATGTATATATGTAGTTTATCAGCCATCTAGTTACCATACCACAAGCTCTCTTGACGCTTAGTTTGGGATCAGATGGCCGTGTGTGGAGATGTCCCAATATATTATTATTATTAACAGGAATAAGAAGAGTATAGAAAATTACTCTAGGTAGTAAATAGCGGTTATACTTGAAACTATTTCTAACTGCTATTAATCGTACCGTTATTTAAGTTCTATAATTAGAGTAACGTATGTATATGATTATTTCATCGCGCTCGGTCCCTTGAGGAGTAGGTAGAGAAAACCAAGTATAACTATCTCTATTATTACAGAACTGTCGTGCTTTTTCTACATTCATTAATCTTCGAAGTCAGTCAGAGTTCTTTGAAATCGATGTGTCTGTACGAAGTTATGAATGTAGTAGAGTCACGTCAGTGTATTATAATTATCTAATACAGGTTATATTCTTATAATTCTGATACTATTTGATAATAATTGAGAGTTTTATTAACAGCAATTTGTTGTTAGTCAAGTTAATAGATGTATATTAAAACGCGGTGTGTATGTTAGTCATGTTATTATTTTAATAAATTGACTAACATGTACATATCGCGTTTTACTAATCAGATTCGACGTTGATTTGTCGATGTCCATAAGTAGCACGAGCCGTTACTAGTATTTTAATACTATTTTGTAGCATCTTGTAATTTTTTATTTATTGGCAAAATAAAGAGATATACACACCAACCGTAAGAATAACTCGTCAACTCGTTACAAACGTATCAGAAACTTTTATCTCCTTTTATTTGCACACCAGAACCCTTTACCATCTATCGGCGCAGCCCTAAAATTATTACACTCCAATAAGGAATAAAACTTCACGCAGAAGGTACGTCTGTCATAAATTGAATCGAAAAAGTTTTTTTCTGAATTCTTTGTCTTTATATCGTAACTTTGTCATTCGGGAATTCGTAAAAGAAATTTTTAATAAAAAATAGAGCTTCCCTTAGCGTCTGTATTGTGTTAGATATTGTTTTCTTACAAATATGCACGTTGTTATTTTTCTTGCCTGTATTAAATTATCGTATACTCATTTACTTAGGGTTGGCATTGTCCATAATGTATAAAACCACACCTGTATTCGTCTGCGGGGTATGCGGGAGGTTGTCAAACAAATTTCCATACACTGGAAAGAAATTTGGATTCCGAGCTATTACCGAACATTTCAAAATAGAGAATACATACAAAAATTTAGTCTAGAAATCGTTTCAACATAAGACAATTGCGAAGACTTGACTTAACTTGCCAACATGGTCTTGATGTATTTATTTCTTGCGTCATCATTATCAGTCTAATTCCAATGCTGAACGTAGAGACCGCTGAGGAGATTTTGCCCTAAATCCCCGTGCAGAGTATGCGAGTTGTGGGCCCAGAACACGATTTCTCGCTCCAACTACGTTGCTGCTCGGAGGCGGCGAGGAAATTCAGCCGTGCTTACCCAGGCGCCGCCATACCGCGATGTTCCAACGCAGGATTTGGTCACGTCTTACGACTCCCGGCATGTGGTCGAGGCTCTTTCTCCGCTCCGAGATGAATGCTATTTTACATAGAATTCGCGAAATTTTAATTACGTAATTCACGTAGTTACTATATTAGAAACTTATGAAATTTTTGTATAACTATTATATAACCGGCAAATGACTTATTTGCTGAATTTTCACATATCACAAGTGCTAGTGACAAATGTGCATGTATATACCAATATCGACTATGATATGAGATTGGACCTATAAAATTTTATTTTATTGTAATTTATTCTTCCAAAATTGAACTGTATGATAGTCGGATACGAATTTATGACCGTCTTAAAGCATTCCATTCTTACTTAGGTTGACATTTTTAAGGAAAATTCGCTAAATTACATAATTAATGAATTCTGGGTAATTTAATTTGACTATTTAAATTCTTTAAAGCATTTGACGTGTTCTTAGAACTTCTAATCGTATATTAATAAAAGACAAAATGTAACCATTCTCCCCTAAGTTCATTAAATGAGCGAATGTAGCCGCTATTATTTCTTAAACTGCTTGTAATTTGATATATTATCTAAAGAAAATGTAGTTAATAATTATTACATTAAATGAAATTATTTATTAAGATGTTTTTGTTAAATTATAAACATTATTTTCATTGGTCTTCAGGGATTATAGACATGACGACATGTTTTTTATTTTCATTAAACATTTTTTTATCAATACTCCTTTTCGTTCCATTGTTGGACAGGGATCTCTTCTTAAAACTAAGATGGCCATTATGGCCATCGTTCACTATGGCGATAGGTAAGTTATAAGATGTCACGTCATAGGGTTTTTTCTGACTAGCGTTATTTTGGCACGTATTGGTATGTTTTGTGCTCGCGTAGAAGCGGATTTACTCACGTAGAAGCGGATTGACGCTTTCCGTGCACTCGCCTCTTAAACGAGCGTAGGCGCAGTGCTACGCGAATACGCCCGAGCCGCTTACGACTCTTCCCCACGCACCATACTCTGGTAGATATAAAATGAGCGCTTATGCGAGTAGACCCACGTACGCGATTATTTGTTTTATTAAAGCCCCAAACACAACGCCAATATACGCACATATGCCGAAGCAAGAGTAAAACTCGCCGAAGTACGCTAGTCTGAAAGAACCCTTAAAGTACATTACGGGGAACTGTACGAACTGCATGGCTTCTCTCGGACAGCGCCTTAAGCATTATTGCGAATATTTTGTTAATCTTTAACATTGACTTAGAATTTTAATGTTAGAAAATCGGTTTAGGGCCTACAATCACACCTAACGGTATGCGAGATGGAGCTTAGGATGAAGCATGCATGATTAAAAAGTACGATTAATATGTTAGGATTTTAACCCTACACTTGTGGAGTAACAAGCTGAAATATCGCCTACAAAAGCAATTACACTATATTTACGTAGAAAATGTTATCAGCTCATCTTTAACAGTCATGTTACCTTTTATTAAATCTTGCTTTTACCTTCCTCGGATGCGAACATTTCCCCAATGTTTATTCAGTACACGTTTCCGGCCAACGGATCGTACATCTGTCGGTATCTTATATCATTGAATGACATAATGTATCGTCGAATATCCCGGTCATGTATCGCAGTTGATACTGCAGAGGTAATACTTTACCCGCACACATCAAGTAAGAAATCGGCGATAGAAATATATTATGATTATAGTAACGTGAAAATAGCTCTCCACGCGGTTTTATGTGATTAAGTGTATATTGTCATACTTCGATATAAAAATAAAGTTAAAAAACCGATATTAACAATATAATGATAATAATATTGATAATATTCCTCAGACAATGTGGACGAGTGAGGCGCTCCATAATACAGTTCTTGACCCACAGTATATGGATTCTTGTTACTGTTATTCTGTATTATGTTAAATTGTAATAGATTATTATTTTTTTAATTTCTTGAGCCCGTGCTAACGAAGTGGTGGAGATTTTTTGGTACAATATGATTATATTATTGTTTAATTCCTTTTATTTATATTTCAGTATTTTAGCATTAATTTATAGTAAGTATTGTACATTGTTCCAATGTGGTAACAAGTTAATATTGTACAGCACGATATTGTTTAACCAAATTGTATGTAGTTTAGTCCTATTTAGATCTAATGTAAGTATATTATTGTATACCTTTGAGAATAAAGTTTCTTAAGCCATAAATCATTTACATATCACTGGCTTCTTCTACTTTCGTTACTGGTCCATATTATTGTAATATAACGTCTACAATATTAACTTATCTATATTGTAATGGAACTTTTTGACACTTTTTCATTGGAGTACACATATTATTTTATACTCCCATTGTTATTTCTCTTAATTGATTTTTGCTAGCTGTTTATTGATTTCTATTTATCATCATACTCCTTGTTGCTACTTTTTCGTGTTTTCACTGCGAACAAGAAATTTTATGATTTTTAAAAATATCCCACACTAGTACAGTGAGTCCTATGATTAGATATTATTGCTTCCAATTTCGCTCAATACGATCATTAGTGTTAATTTCATAAAAAATAAAAAATCGGAATCTTAGACATTTCAATTTTCTTTTAGAAATTCAGTATATCCGCATTGTTACTTAATTGTTATATACGTAAAAGTCTATGTAAATTGTAACAAATTATTATTTTATTATCATCATCACACTAATCTTCAATAATTCTGTTCATAACGACACTTGTCCTGATGTTAAACTTAAAAAAAATGATAATATTCAATTATTTACATAAAAAAAAGTGTTATCTCTAACAATTAATAAAATGCAAAATCTCTTGTTTAACATTTAGTTACAACAATAAAGCTATATTGATGAGGCACTTTCAATGCCTTTGTTCCTTGGGATCTCTTATCCGTGAAATGGCGTTGGTAGCGAGGAACGAAACAACTCCCAATGGAGCACGTTAAGCTTTAGAATCAATCAGACTACGGGCAGAGTCAACATTGTAGTATGTTTACGCGGTACGTGGGCGTATGCGTCGAGAAATAGACACATGAGTTTGAAATACGACACATTTACAAAGTTTCATTAAAGTGTAATATTTTTGTGTGAACATAGTTCTCGTTGTTAAATACGAATGCGTAATATCGTACGTAGAATATCGAGAGACTTCTGATCGCGGTATGCGGCACATCTGAAGAGAGGCCCGTATCTAATAATTTTCGTTAATTATAAACATATCGCATCTTATAATACATAAAAATTCAAACTATATTTATTTCAATAATTCATTTCCATGACTATTCCATAGTAGGACGTAAACGTAACTGGTGAAACGTGGGAGTGTTCTACATTCCTCTGCCTACCTCTTCAGGGATTACAGGCGTGATGTTACGTTTTTTTTTTTTTTTAAAGTACGCTCTTCATAAGATCCGTCATCCTTAGTTTATTAAATATTTAAAAATAAAGGGAAAATACAATGCATTGTATTAATATTATATCATTTCCCATACACACCTACTCTACCTCTTCGGGGATTATAGCCGTGATGTTACGTTTATTTCCCTTACACATTTTTTTATTTCATACTTGTAACATAACAATCATGGTAGTTTTTATTTATAAGACACGAAATATTTACAAATATTTCGTAACAAAATGTGTATATTTTATGTAATTGACATTTACCATATTACTTTTCGCCTGATTGGTTATTTTCTCATATCGATCAGGACTACCAACTTGCCAGACACTACGTAATAAAGGAGGTGTCATGAAATATTAATAACATCGATATTCAAACCGTTCTTAGAGCCGAGGGCGCGCAGCCTTACTTAACTTTACGCATCATTCTATATGCAACCATATCACTGACTGCCACTGCGTTTTAGTCGGGTAATTTTGATGTAATTGAGCATGGATGGAAAGCTTGATTCTTAGAATGGACGTAAGTTGATTAAGAAAACTTTTTTGATTATTTAACAAAACCTAACAACTCAAATAAAATTATTTTGCTTTCCACTTAAAGCAAATGGAGTGCCAATGTAGCGAATAGTGTACACATATGTCCTAAAATATAATTTTCAAATATGTACGAAGATATCCGAACATAATAGCGTTCTAAATTCAAATATGACCAGCAATGTACACATAAGTACTACAACATAAGCTTCAAACATGCCCGACAGTACCCGAACATAATAACGTTCGAAATTCAAAATCTGACAACGTAATCTCCTGGAGAAAATGTTTTACCTTATTATGCAAAATGCCTGAGAAGTTTTAATATTCCATGAAATTCATTTTATCGGTTGCCGTGGGAGAATGAAACTTTCTTAATATTGTGCTGCGAGTGACGTCACATACTGCCTGTTCTTTCTATAAAAACTTCGCGCTGACCTACTACTATTGTAAATAAAACTTTGTTCAAATCCATGTGATTTTCAAACAGAATATTTATTTTACTGTTAAATTTTTATTCCATTCATTAACAACCATAGGCTTGCATTTAGTTACGTATTCACCTGATGATAAGCGAGGTGTACCCTAGGATGTACTAGGCTTGTCTAGAAAGTGCCTATTCACTTTTGTCTGTAACAATTCCAGGAAAAACGTTTTTATAATTTTTATTTGTTTGTTTGCTTAGTGAACAAACACGAATGAATCCATATCTAAGATATTTTGTGAAGAGGTAATAATTACTTTCGACAGAGCTTTTCAATATATGGATGTAATATCGCGCTTATTTATACATTACATCGCTTGCTCGGTTAAATATTCGATCATTGTTAGTTATAATTTTGAATTGCAAATCGTATATTTTATTATTAAGCGATATAATTAGGATATGATTACTACCATTTAATTTACTACGGGTTGGCAGACTTCACGCGCTTTTACAGAACATTTAAATATCGTTAGCTACTCCTTAGAACATCAGCTATCTGTTATTGTTATGACCATCTGTTATGAATATCATGTTATAATGATATCAAATACTTCTGATCGTCTTCGAGAAGATTTTAGTACAATTAGAGAGTACACACAAAATACCTTCTCTAATTTTGTGCCTACTATGTGTGGGTGTATAACAAGATTAATATCAGAAAAGGCGTAAATTAATACTCTTGTGTAAATAACTATCGTGTTGCGATAAATGCGCAGATTAATTTCATTAAGGAGAAAACCCTCTAATTACTATTGGGACAGGGGCCAGAGTTGCTTATCATGTGCGATTAATTTCGTGTAGCAAATAGCTTGGACGCCCCATTGTTATTGACGCTATCATTTCGTACACGGATAAGATTTTTCCTGGAACAGCTGTTAAGAAAACCATTGGTATTACTTATTAAGTAACATCGTAACAACACGTCTGTAATCCTCGAAGAGGTAGGCAGGGGAGTGTAGAATATCTCCAGGTTTCACCAGTTACTTTTACGTCCCACTTTGGTAAAGGTGGAATATTGAAACATTGTCTATGTCGGGTCGTAATAAGAATACATTCGCCGAGGCCGAGCCCCTAGATCTTTGAAGTCGAAAGAGCAATATAAACCTCTCTGCGACTGCGATAGTGTTGTACAGAATAACATTTATATCTGCTAATATGAACTTTTCTAACTCAACACTAATATGAAGCTTCTCGGTTAATTGCAGGCTCGCATTTGGCTACAATTTCATCCAATGTGAATAATATGAGATGAATCGGGATGAACAGAATCTGCATTGCCGTCTGATAGACAGCGCAGATACGTTTTACTTGTAGCATGGATGACATGACGTGGTATTTAGAAATATTAGGCATATAACGTGCCTAATATACGAGTAGGCACCAATAGGCTACTCCGTTCTTTAGCTGTGTTTAAGAAACTTGTTGAATCTTGAAACCGATTTTTTGGCCCTGGAAATTGGAATATCTACCAGATAAGGTTATCCTATCGGGTAACTTGATGTTCAGTATAGGAAAGGTGTTGAGGGAATCAACCCGTGTGGTTAATGAAACGATTCTCCAAAAGGTAACCTGTGTTCACATTCTTCCGAAGCTTATTTATGGTTAGGATTCATTTTGATCAGCCCTTTTTTCTAATTCTACTTGTTTATCTACGTAATGTGTATATTTTAGAACGATTTACTTCATTTATTGTAACTACACCAGAGTACTCAAAGAAGAGTAGAATGAATTATGATTCAAAATGAAATAAGTAGAAAAATACTGCTCACATCTTATCGTGATCTTATGGTAAAATATCTGTAGATATTTACCATAATACTTTCTATATTGTGGTGTAACCGTATTTAAAAATGTTACTCCACAATACCGCATATATTCATGTTTACCGCATGTATCTATATTTACCGCATATATTCATATTAACCGCATATAGCAAATATTGCACAAATAAGAAGGTTTTCAGATCTTATACGCGAAACGGACACCCCTCCTATCGCTTAGACACGTATTAAGAAGCCTGGCGCCTACACACTCATCTTGTTCAGCTGTATGTCCTTGTCCTCGGGATAAAAATTACTCGGACGTGATGGGCGTGTTTAATATAAGATTACTGCTAACACGCGCTTTATGACTGGTGTTTTAGACTAGAACTTTCATATATAAAGACATGTTTTCGTGTGTCGCATGTTAAGTTATTAGTGTCGATGTCGGAGTCTTGGCATGTTATGAGTTGTTATGATGCGGTCATTCCCCGTTAATGCGGTCAAACAAGTTTTGCGACGTCCCGCAAGGTACTGTGAATTGTTTAATATTAGAGCTTGTTCTGTCACCAATTATAGCCACAATTGATCATCTTATCAAAAACTTATTCAAATAATCGACACTAGGAATCTTATTCCCATAATCCTAGTCAATTGCAATTGTTTATGGCAACATAAAATTGTATCTGCTGCTTGAGAGATCTAGCTCATCTGCTCCTGTCTTAAACGTAACATCACGCCTGTAATCCCCGAAGAGGTAGGCAGAGGACTGTAGAACATTCCCACATTTCACCAGTTACGTTTACGTCCCACTATGGAATAGGTGGTGAGCCTATTGCCATGCATCGG
>DWDU01002404.1:0-12807 GCA_018245575.1 Jemadia suekentonmiller
AGAATTATTTGAATTATAAGAATTGTGTGAATTATAAGAATTATTTGAATTATTTGATTTATTTGAATGATATCATTCATATGAGTTATTTGAATTATAAGAATTATTTAAATTATTTGAACTATTAGAGTTATTTAAATTAAGGTACGGGTGTTAGTTCCAACGAGATACAATCGTGCTTGACTTAAGTGCTTTATTCGGTGTATTGAAAAAAAAATTTTTTTTGGTACAAAAATAATAAAATAGATTTTTTTGACATAATTATGTGCTTTAGTCTGCCGATCCTAGAATTAAAAGTCCCAAAATATTACTATTAAGATCGAATGGTGATGGAATTTTGAGAATCAACATTCTAATTTAATTTAATTTGTGTATTTCTGAAATGCTTGCCAAGGTCTGATTCTTTTTACCTTTCCTTACAAACAAAGGTAGTTCCCAGTCGATATGTCGTTCGGCTCAGCAGTTACAAAAGATCGCGTGAGCCAACTTCGTCCATTAGGTATAACGAGGCGCAGATAATTGCTTCATAGAAGGGTTAAACTCTGATAATACCACATGATTGGCACGACTCGCCCTAATCAGTGGAATTGGTTTTTGGTGTGCCCTCGATTCGACTTAATTTTCCATAATGAATTTGCTCATCGATTGTGGTCGGTAATGATGTGGTGTTTTTTGATTTATTATGACTATTATTATATCATTGGACCTGGTCCTGTACGAGGTAGGAACAGAGCAAAGAGATTTCATCATCATTTTTTGAGCCATCATCAGCCTATTTGAGTCCACTGTTGGACATAGGCCTTCTCCAAAGAACGTCATCGCGCCCTGTCCTCGGCTTGCCGCATCCAGCTTCTGTGTGCAGTCTTTCGTAGATTTTCATCCCACCTTGCCGAGGAGCGTCCTACACTACGTTTGTCGAGCCGCGGTCTCCACTCCAAAACTTGCTTACTTCACCGATCGTTCATTCGCCTGCAGACATGATCAGCCCATTGTCACTTAATCGTGATAATTTTTTAAACTATATCGATGTATTATACTTTATATATGTACATCCGGTGTATTAAAATAATATATGCTGTTTATTTTTCAAAAAGTGAGTGGCTGCTTTTCTAAACACAATTTCGAATTGATCAATGTAGAAAAAATATGTTTAAAAAAAACTTGGAATTTTCTACACAGTAATATATGTATTTTATCTATTAAAAATTACCAATATTAATATACTTTACTCAGTGTCCTTGTGAAAAAGAGCCTTAAAATACAATTAACGGTGCGTTGGCCATATCAAACTGTTAATATTGTAGGCAAATTGATAGTAGAGTGTGTTTATCATTCATAACTATGCAAATATGAATAGTTTTCGTTTCGTCACGCGTGTCGTAGAGTCGTGTAGAGTTTGTGAATAATGGAAGCGAGTATGACAGTTTGGGTACTACGCCTCGGGGGCTACATAATTTAAACGTTTGACCAAACTATGATAGGTGGTGGCGCCTCCGAAATTTAGAGGTGGTATTTCTCGTAACGAATTGTTTAGTACACACAACGTATTTTTTGTTATACAGTGTTAACTGAATAGAACTCTATGTAAGTTAATAATATGAATAGTAAATATTATTGCTTATATAAATGTGGGACTTCATGGGTTCTGCTTATTATTGTACATTGTATGTTTGATCAATATTATAATCAAAGTATTTATTTGCGATACACTACAAGAAACACCGAACACACGGCGGCCAATTTGTTTTTTATCTATAAAATGAAATTTAGATGTACTTCTAAGTTATTTGTCTTCTAAAGTCTCATGTTCTGTCTACTGTTTTGATTACATACTAATAGATACTAATTAGAAACTAATAATGTCTGGATTTATAGATGTTTATTTTATATGCCGCCTCTGCTACCGGTCAGCCCTTCGCACATCCGCGTCGAGGGCCAATAGAGGACACTTTCTGACCCTTAATAAATATTTATTCACCCATATTGTTTGGAGGTTTCGCTACCAAATTATTATGTTACTACTAATTCCAAGCTAATTATATTATTTATAGGTTTATTTAGGATCGAATTGGGCAAAACAATAATTATTAATATTCGCAACTACCAGGGCGCCAAAAGGAA
Source organism: Jemadia suekentonmiller (assembly GCA_018245575.1). Lineage (NCBI taxonomy): Eukaryota > Metazoa > Arthropoda > Insecta > Lepidoptera > Hesperiidae > Jemadia > Jemadia suekentonmiller. The sequence continues at coordinate 2,122 of DWDU01002404.1, forward strand.
TTATGTATTTTCAAATTTGTTTGCTTTGAAATGTGTTTGCTTTGAAATTTGTTTACCTGTACTTGTTTATTTATTTTATTAAATTGAATGAAAACAAATGTATTAGCAAATTTATAAGTTTTGAAGGCACGAATGGCCTATTGATTGGTTTGGACTTTTACTTCAGGAGTTTCAGGGTCGTCGATTCAATTCCCAAAAAAATTTTTGATGTATCATGCACGAGTCATCGACCTGCTTACGAATGTCCTATTACTGTCGACATACATAAGTATATGATTAAAAATTTATGTACTCATTGAAGCCCCTGTCTAAGATATCAAAGGCTCTAGTGCGCGAGGGAACGGGAATGTATGAAGTTGTCTAAAGATGTTTTGTTTATTTATGTTGTAATATCAGTGTATAAATTATCTTCTTCGTCGAGTCGATAGTTGATCGTTCGCAGGGCGAAAGGATTAGTCACAAAGTCCAGGGTGCGCCGGGAAGTATGTTCTTACTTAATGAGACATAGTGGCCAGTCGGGGAGGCTACTTTCATGCACAACTGTATATGACGCCGACATATGACTGGTCATTGCGATATGAGTGTTAATACGCGCTGTGTTCAATACGATACAATACAATACGATGACGTCATCAACTTCTCTATCATAACACTGTTGAATATGGCTCGCCTTTTAATGTAGTCAACGCTTAAGGCCATAGCTGGCTAATTACGGTCGGCAAACTGCATACACAACAATAAAAACGTGTAATTACATACAACTTTTTTTCAACCCAAAAGAATCGTCATCGTTCAAAACCTATTCGTCACCAGGCCCAGTCTGCTGCCGCGCAGTTAAAAAACGGCTTGACAGCGGCTCATCAAAAATCGTAATAATTGCGCGGTACACAATATATCGCTTATTAAAATTGACAAGGGCGCACCTGTGGGGTGAGCGCGGGTAAATTGATTCATTTACCGCGTGACGTCATTATCGAAGGGGCGCCATTATAGGTAGTAATTGAGTGTGATGTGTGCTGTCAGTTATCTACCCCGCGGTGTGATGGCAATTAACACGGGCTCATTTTTGTAAAAGAGCGTTAATGTTTTTCAAGGTATTTTTCTTCGCACTACAGGTTGAGATTAGTTTAGGTTAGGTTTGAGTTGTTTTGATGTTACACTAAAACTGGTGTGCCAAGACTAGAACAGGGCGCGATGGCGCACTGTGTGGGAGGCCTTTGTCCAGCAGTGGACTGATATAGGCTGATGATGATGATGACTAACAGTAGTGAACCTACCCAGCACCATCGCAGTCATTGATTGATCTCGATGATCGATCGGCACTAACCCAGAAAATGGCCCATCACAGTTTGCAAAACCAACATATGAAATGTGTGAAATAAAAATGACGTTAAACTACCATTTGGATTAGTACAATTGCTACACCTTCTTCTACCGTGAAGCAGTGGTTGTTAAAAAAACTGTATTTAGATCTCAAGGGTTCTGTCCACTTGCATACTAAAGCAATCATCTCAGTATACAGGAGCAGAGCAACACCTCACGCCATTCGAATAGGACAAATATTAACTAATAGAGGTAGGCAGAGAGGTGTAGTACACTCCCACGTTACACCAGTTACGTTTACGTCCCACTATGGATTAGGTGGTGAGTCTATTGCCATACACCGGGGACTACTAGGAAATCAAAGTAAAAAAATCCAGTAAATAACAACACTAACAATCCTATTCGTATAGTCCTCTTCTGAATCGGTTACATATATCAATGGTCAAATTCTGCTGCGTTTCAGTACTGAACTCTTTTCAAGTAGAAAAATATCTTCTTATAACTTACTCCATGACAAATATTATTCCTGAGTCCCGTTTGCTCCCACTATATATGTAATCGTTATCCTGCAAACGAAAAACAATAGAGGAGTTGAAGGTATAAATAATGGCTGTATTGTATCGATAGCTCTTACTACGAAGATTTATCTGTGTGTCATAATGGAAAAAAGACGTAAATTCACTCCTGAAATCCCCGAAGAGGTAGATGAGGGGAGCAGGCACGCCCACGTTTCACGACTATTAGAATTTGTCACTAGGTAATCTTGTTAGAAAAATGCAATAGTGCCCGACTCGGGATTTGGATCCAGGACCTCTCGGTCGGCGGTCGCATTCGCAACCGCCCGAACGACGAGGTATTTTTTACATCTATGAAATAAACAAATTTACCATAATTATCATAATTCTATCTCAGTGCACTGTTGCACATAGGCCTCATCAAAAGAGCGCCAAGGTGTCTTGTCTTCGGCAAAATTTATGAATTCTCGAATTTACTTTGAAATGTATTCCAATGGTAAGATCGTATAGTGCGTTTAATAATCCGCAGACCGCCCTGTTTTCCGCCGATGAAGACGTAGGCACACGAGCTCTCGATAATGATGCAAGTTTTCTTGTAGCGCCTTACAGTGTTTATAACGCAACGTCAGCAAAAAAATCATTGCTCATATATGTAGTTATTATTTTACTTATTGTAGAAATGTATACATAGAGTGTAAATATATACATAGATACGTACGGCCATGTATATTTTCACGCTTATTTCTCATAGGTGTAGGCAGAGACTAATGACTCGCGGTGCTATATGTGTAATGAGGTTTTGTGAACAGTCAAACTTCAATCCAATTACCAGCCAATAAACGCTTTTAAAAATATACCTACGTAAAATACATTAAATTATGAAAGTGTTGAAATGATAATTTCAATAGCACATTTCAGTTAGTAGATTAAGAGGAACTCTTTAGTATGTCGTTGTATTAGTATGCTGACAGGATCTTCAAACTTACCAGCCGCAATACTTACAGAATTACAATCACATCCTCAATCTCTTGTGGAAAAAATATAAAAACCTAAAAAAAAATTTTTTTGCTAGCCGTACACATATTGATACGTCTCGCGGACACAGTCAGTAGAGATATGCGATGATAAACGATTGTTCGCAACTACTGTCGTTAGTGGTAGTTTTTCCATATATTTTTTTATTGTTCTGTGCTTATAATATAGTAGCTCTGTTACCATGTTAGAAGAGCAGCGAAAAGGTATGTTTGATAGTTGTAACAAAAAGTTTTATTATATGATCTCATCCTTTTACTGAGAGAAAGGTCAAGATGTTAAAATCTTTAAGGTCCATGTTCAAAAGCCAAAGTGTTCTGATCTCGAAATGAGATATTTCTATATCGACATACAACGGGCGCAATTACTTATCGCAATAGGCAATATGTACAAAACTTTTGAATTTAAATAATTATTTTTGTAAACATAATTATTATTAGTCCTCTGTTTATTGTCAGTCATTTTTATATCAGGTTCGAATATCTCACAAGTTTCACTCAACGATGGATTCCTACACAATGATAACTCAAATCTATTTAACTGGACATTACTTACATTTACTTACCTGAACGTTTAAAATTGGTCCAACGATGGTTATTATATAATAATAACACTTGTCTATTTAAATGTACCTGTGGATTCAAAATTGGACGCTTGCTTATTACACATACACTGTAGAATATTGCTAACTTTACAGTGATAAACTTTTGTAACGTAACATCAGCCTGTTATCCCCGTAGAGGTAGGCAGAGGAGTGTAGTACACACCCACGTTTCACTAGTTACGTTTACGTCCCACTATGGAACAGATGGTGAGCCTATTGCCATACACCTGGTACCTACAATACGGGCATATTCACAAGTACGTTCAAAATTACAACACTGTACTTGTTTATCTACATGTAGCTGTAAATTCACGTAGTATTTCTCATAGAATAAGCCGTTTCAATGTCAGGTGAAAACAGTAATACTAATATTTAACCTCGAGACACCACTCAAACGTCTTTAATAGTTTTCCGCTCAATATAACGTCTCAAACGTTTCCACGCTCGAGAGCCTTAAAAGCCTACGGTCAGAATTTTAATAACAAAACGAAAAATTCACATTTTTTCTCCATTACCAACATCAAACAAGGCGTAGCTGTTGAGGCGCGCGACAGTGCGTAAGCCAATTTCGGACGCTTTAATAATCTATATATAAGCAAATTTTTAACCTAAAAATTCAGTACTATGCAAATATTTGTATAAAAATAATTCAGTTACCAAGAAACTACAGATACAATACACGATATACTTACTTACGATATACTTGGTAGATATTGTCGTACTAAAAATATAGAGTTAACCTTCAGTCTCTTATTAACTGGGTGTTCAAGACTGATTTAAATATAAATTGAATGCCAATAAGACCACGAACTTCAAAAACAAATAGCAGATGTCACGCAAGATATTTTTGGATATTAAAATGGGAAGTATTTAAAACAGGACATTATTTTAAATATTATTCGTTACTAGTGCTTCTGGAAAAGTCATGATCAAGCAAAATAATAAGCAAAAAAGTTTAAAATTAAATATAAACTTTAAGAGTTTTAAAAGACTTGGCTTGTTCTTTAACATTCGTGTTTTTGTTGTGATCTTAATATATCTATAAGCGGTGTCGTCAAAGTCTAAACATTTATTATGGGGATAACACAGCCACCCCTCGTTTTTAATATTAGTCGTATAATAAATAGGTTACATTCGCTTTATGAAGGAAAAACCTATTAACGAACGGCAAATGTATCAGGCGGCTTATTATCAAGGTGCCCGACTCGGAAAATCTAATGTATTTCCATGCGATATTATATCGCTTGGAATTTGTCTTGTTAAAAAAAAATTATGACAAGTTATACCATCTACTGTGAAAATTTATAGAAAAGGTCTGAAAAATATACGAACGTGAACTTGTTTAACAAAAAAAAATGTTTATTTGTGAATTTTCTTTGAAGTTACATTCTGTAATGAAAACTAAAAGAAGAAAAGATCCGAAATGTTGAAATGTGTTATTAAACTAATGTAAGAAAAACCTCGCTTATGTATCTGCATGTGAACTTGACAAGAAGAAAACAAGAAAATATTCTATCGACATGAGAATATTCACCCCCAAATGTCGTGTAAACACCCCCAAAGCGACAAAATAAAATATCTATTACAATTAAAGATAATGATAGCCGTCTTAAACATGACTTAATATCAGTGGGGAAAAAAATTTCTTCTCATCAGCGGGCGGCTGTGTGTTTCTTGTATATATATTTTTTTCTTCGGCTAATGCAAAGGTATTTGCGATACGGCGCTTACGTAATGCGCTCCATTATTTTCGTTTGACGGCATGTCGAACGTTTTTAAAATATTCCGCTTAGCTTATATTTATTAAACAGTTGATGAGTTACAACACTTTTATACATTGTTAATTTTAATAAGTTACTTATAGTATACAACACATAACTTTATTAAGTCTACACATATTTATAATTAACTTATGTCCGGAAAGCTCGTGAAACAGAACCTCGGCTAGGTCTGAAATTAGTCGAATTACCCAGAAAAAAGTATTTACACAGGGGATCGAAAACGACCCAGATACCCAGGGACCCTACGACTATACAAACAAGACCTCCTATAATAAAATTATAATTGAATTAAAAATAACACCATTTTAGTAACCCCAATTACCCAAGAATTAGAAATAGTTCACTAGACTCAATACACACCATTTACGTAAAATACATTAGGTCTCAAATCATGACTTATTGATTGATTGGTATGAGAAAAATCTTCCTAGGCATACATACGGATTAAGTTAATGCACAATTTAACTAGGTAATAACATAATTATGTTCACAAAATATTTGATAGTAAAATGGACAAATTGGCTAAAAGTTCAAACTTTTATAAACTATATTTTATCTAATAAAAACAATACGATTAAATATTTTACCTCAGATCTACTTTTACTATACGTGTTCTTAAAATATATTTATGTATCAACTTTTTTATTGTTAACGTAAGGTTAGGTTACAATAAAGATACTCAGTACCTAAGGGCGCTTACACTTAAGTTAGTTTGACTAAACATGGGCCATGGTGGAAATATGTTTTAGACGCAATATGATCTGTCTTCTTATTCTCTATAAGAAACATAACATCACGCCTGTAATCGCAGAAGCGGTAGGCAGTTCACCAATTACGTTTCATTCAAATACTCTATACCGAGGATTTTTTCTGTAGCTATTAAACACTTGCTTGCAGAGAAAAAGTCAGGGTTCAACGACATTACGAGAATTCTTATAAATAACAGCAAATGCTGCTGCTTTGCGGCAGAATAAGTGTACCAGATCGAGCAGTTGCCAGTCTTACAGTCTGACACATATGTTCCCAATTAATATTCAATTAATCAACATTGTATCGAATATTAGGTTCACATAGAGTAAGTTGATAAATCAGAGAGTATGAATTTTGAAAATAAATGTAAAGAAATAAAGTGTTGTAATAAATGATTGATTTTATTAGAAATACATTGAAATTGGTAAAATCGGTGTATACGGTGTCCACTTTTTTTTTTTATTTCAACCACAAAGAAAATCTTGTTAAAATTACTTGGGTTTTGGTCTGAAGGTGTGGTCATGTTTATTGTGTTCGTGCGGAGACTATATCCGTTGTCAAGTTAGAAAATTATAACATTACACAACGTTTTTTCAAAGGGGGAGGCAGAGGAATTTAGTATCCTCGCTCTTCTTTCACGTATCATCAGTTACGTTATATATTCCGTCATGAATGGAGGGTGCGTCTATTGCCATACACCGGACAGACATCCAAACACCGTGTTACTAATCTGTAACATCACGTCTGTAACATCAAGTCTGTAATCCCCAAAGAGGTAGGCAGAGGAATGCAGAACATTCCCACGTTTCACCAGTTACGTTTACGTCCCACTACGGAATAGGTGGTGAACCTGTTGCCATACACCGGACACATATCCAGACTCCGAGCAACTACTAGAAAATTTTAGTAGTGCCCGACCCGGGGATCTAACCCAGGACCTCCCGATCGGCAGTCGCATTTGCAACCAACACGATCAACGAGGCAGTCACTAATATCTGTATTAGTATACTATAATACTAATCTGTATTGAAGTTTATAGTTAGAAAACTGTTTGTAATCTCAACTTTGATTAGGAACAACAATAAATAAAATACAAACAGCACTAACACTAAGTTATTGCTAATTAAAATAACCGACACATTTCTTCTTCCTTCAGTCTCACTTGGTCTCATTCCTCCAGCTCTGTTGGAATACGTGGCAAATAAACGGGAACCAGCAAGGCAAGGACTGCGCGAGCACTGTGAAATATTGAGTCCCGTGAATTCTGCGTCCAATATATTCGTGACATAACTCACCTATGTCACCCGCCACGCTGCAGTGACACACCAAACTTCATTACGGCGCCCGCTGTGACGTCATTCACCGTCCGCCTAATAGCTGTTTAATCCGCTAATGCTAATGCCCGATTGGTGACGCGAATCGAATTTGGTCGTTTAATTTATTGGCGCGATGATGGCTAGTGTCCGCGCTAACTGAATCCTGTATAACGTTATGGAAATGGGCAGACTGGAACAGTGGTTGAACATGTCGCGAAATAGAGAAGATTTTGGTTAGAATATAATTTTAGGGCTTAATGTAGGTTAGATTATATAATTTCTAGTACATAAACGTTGGGCGATTTTTAAAATTGATTGTTAACCCTCAATTGATAAAATACAAGATTGATGACGTATTGCATTGGTGAAACGTACGTACACGTACACACTTCTAGGAAGTGCCTACCTCTTCGGGGATTGCAGGCGTGATGTTACGTTTTTTAGATAACATATTTTCGTTAAAGATTTGTTTACTAAAACTGTAGTCTCAAAGATTTGTTTTCTTTATCTTATATTAGATCCCTCTCTACCTTTCATTTTATATCCATCTACCTTTATAAATATTTTACTAATTAAAAGATTATTTGATATTAGATAAAGAAAATAACTTGATAAAATACTGAACCACATTTTTCTCGTCACAGCCATATTGTATCTACTTATTAAAACGCAGGCTAAACATACGTAATATCACGCCTAAATCACCTAAGAGGTAGACAGACGAATGCAATACACGTCTACGTTTCATCAGTTACCTTAACCCACTATGGAATTGGAAAATACGAGTAACTATCTAATATATTTTCATTCAGCATTCTTTTAACGGATATCTCCAAATACTTTACTGTAGCAAGAGCATCGATAAAATCACCATTAGCGCCGTTGAAAAGCGGAAGCCCCAGTCGATCGACGGGGATCAAATTCGCCGTGACAAATTTTACACTCTTATGCCCGACGTTGTTTTATTGTCGGCTTAATTCCCCTCGCCAGTGGCGCAGGTTATAGGCGAGCGTGCATAGTGAAGACATGTTTTTTTGTCCATTAGATATACGCTATATAAAAAAAAAGAATACTTTGTAAGAGCATACACGTAAAAAAAAAAGTAACTTCACGCCTGTAATCCCCGAAGACGTAGGCAGAGGAGTGTAGAACACTCCCACGTTTCACTAGTTACGTTTACGTCCCACTATGGAGTAGGTGGTGAGCCTATTGACATGCATCGGGCACATATCCATATTAAGGTATATTATGATGATTGAGAGGATTTTCATGGTAAGGTAAATAAAAAATAATACGATTTTGAAGCAAATAGGAAAATGTATTATACATACTTTCACAGTAATTATTGTACTTAATATAAATTCTTACATTTCTATGAATCGCTTAATACACTCGTTTCAATATTGGTATCTAGTACCGAATAACATTGTCAGTCTTCAAATGTATGGATAATTTGTAGTTTTACACTTTTCTATTTCAATTTTGTAATTTTCGTAATGTCATTTGTATTTAAACTTTTTATATTGAAATATTAAATATTTCTATGCACGAATTTGTTAGGATTTTTATATCGACCAAATTTCACATACGTATATATAGCTTATTAATTTTACAATAAATACTTCAACACGCTAGACATTCGAATAATACATTTTATTTAATGCCAAATCAAAACAAACATTTTTTCACAACGCCATGTATAGTCATGCTTTTTTAAATATTTTCACGTCACTTAGTTTTTCTTAAAAAAGATACAAATTTAATAAATTAGGAATAAGCAAGATAATGGGCACGCGAGTTTAACTCAAAAAATCTAATGATAATTTATTTAAAAAATAACAAGAAAAATAAGTGTTACTTTTTAAAATGATTTTGATGATGATTTTTATTACCAATAAGTAAAAGAATTACATCCCAAGTATTGGGTATTGATCAGCCAATTTTATTTCATTGTTATTATCTGTGCAATTTATATTAGGAATACTAAAGCATCACAAAAATTTAGAAATGGCAAGTTCAAACTATCAAATGCATTCTCTATTGGAGTCCCTATGAAAACTATTGCAAATTTAACTATACCTATATTTCATATAAAAGAATACATATTTACATAATATAGCATGTGTTTACATCACATATGATAAAACCTAAGACGAAATAAAAAATCTTAATAGTATAAATTATATAGTTTCTTAAACAAAAATTAGGGTTTAAGATAAATGAAAGAGAAACATCTAATATTTGAAATTTAAAATATTTTTTTACATTTTGAACATTTGATCAGCGATTAAATAATTTGAATGGACATACAATATAATATGGAAATTATATTTAATTTTTGAAAAATAACAGATTCAATGTTTGTATAAATGATTAAGTAAGAAATTCATATATTTAATTAAGTATACAATTACTATTCATATACATATATCATGTGCCATTATTTGCTGATCATTTTCACTCACTTCGCTAACCACAAGTGTTGTATTAACTCACGTGTTAAAGGGTATGAGTGAAGTGGATAACAGTCAATGGAAGAAATTTGTTCAGCAAAACAAAACGATATTAGCTAACAGCATAAACGGTAGTAATATCTTACGCTAGCATTTAAGAATATTCAAGAATATAGGTGTATAATTACATGTACAGAAAAATTAAAAAATAAAAACAAAACAAAATAACGCGTGGAATAACCAACGTCACTAAAATATAATATCGCGCTGTAGAACAAAGTTTAGTTACGATGATTAATATCTTAAAAATGTATTGGAATATAAAAAATGATTTCGGTTATAGGAAGTTAAATACAATTTTAAAAGAATATTTTTATTTGTAAAAAATTAATTTTGCATTGCGTTAAGTGATTTTTAGTGCTCTTAAAAGATATACCTTTGCCTGATAAAATTCAACGGATTTAAGAATAAACGAATATGACAGTTTCGTTACACGTATTGAAAAAGTGACTGATTTCGAAGTATGAATATAATTTTTCATTATATTTTTAATGCAACAAAAGATAAAATGTAAACGAGTATCATATTGTTCATTTGTACCTAAATTTAATTGTACCGCAGTAATAGTAACGGATATAATTTGTTGTTTAAACGTGCGTTCTGATAACGATCTGCAACAATTTTCGTACGAGTTTAACGTCCTCATTGTTACTCGAATAGTTCCTTGTATTAGACACATTCATCGGTTTTTGACATTTTTATTCGTGACTAATTAATAGACCATCGATTACATTGTCATCCGCGCGTCCACACGTCGCAGCCGCGGGACGGCGCGGTGCGCTAGGGCATGTTGAGGCTGACGGTGTCGACGGCGCGCAGCGAGGCGTCGTCGCCGGCGACGCGCGCCAGGAT
>DWDU01002405.1:0-12806 GCA_018245575.1 Jemadia suekentonmiller
AAAATTATTGTATTTTGAAATTTTTTATAGTTTTCTATTTAGTAACACTACTGCAATGTAATTTCATAGTAATATACTAAATTATTGAACCAATAATGAGTGGTAAAGTGTTACTATAAAAATTAAAATTAAAATAATTAATACTGTAAATAAATAAAATAACTTTTTTAAATCACACATCAAAATATAAACAGAGATCTATCATAGAACCTCCTTGAACGGCTTAAAGAACCCTGTACTCCGACTTTATGCAGTAAAAACAGTGACATTTTTCGAATATTGGCTCTCCTGTAAAATTTGATATTTTTGTTTAGCAACGGTTTCACTTTAAGGGTGCGAATTATTCTAAAGACTCTTAATCTTTGCTCGACGTAGTCTTTAGTTATGCGTTCTTTAGGCGACTTTTTAAAATTTACTTTAGCCTTAAATATCCTTTTTGAGAAGTCGTCTTGTAAGCTAAGTAAGGACTCCATTTTAAACATGTTACTAAACCGAATAATATAATATAATAATATAGCAAAAGAAAACTGCACTGGTAAAAGTTCAAAAAATTGAAATATGTAAAGACAAGTCCCAAGTCGCGATCTTCTTTGAAATACGGGCCGAAATTTGTATATAAAAAGTACTCACAGTTTTTTTTCCACCTTCACTCACAAATGCACAAAAATCCCTTGAATTTGTAGTGTGTGATGTACGAGCCTCCAGCTCAGTACTGTCCTCTCCACTGTCGCTGTAGTCCGTAGTCCAAGTCCGTGACCGCAACTCCAAATAGACTCAGACTACTGCACAACGCAGTCGTCCTCTTGCGGAGCCTTCCTCCGCTGGTCCAACCAAGTACCGGGTGTGTTGCAACGATCCGCTGCTAGTACTGGTTCCCAAAATCTCCGAATTCTCTCTTCAAGAGATATCCGGCTCGAAGGACCAAATGTTTGGGTCACCAGTTCCTTTTGCAAAGACATCCGGCTCGAAGGACCAATGTTTGGTCACCAGTTCCTTTTGCAAAGACATCTGGCTCGAAGGACCAATGTTTGTTCTCCTGTTGTTTTGCACTAGAATCCACTGTAGGTTACTACACCAATAAAACAACTGTACTGTTTCGCTTCTTGTTCTTTGACATAAAAAAGAGCCTTTTATTTTGCTATTTATATAAGCTACACGATACATTCGTTAACGTGATTTAGGATCACTAGTAACGCCATCTATCTAACAATACATAAATCTATCGATTGTACATTCCGCCCACCAAGGACAGAATGTCCTCCCCTACCGCCCACCGTGACATGGTAATAAACCCATAAGAGACAATTACACAACAACCATAAAATGACACAAATAATAACAATACAAAATTATAAAACATAACATACCTAATACATACCAATTGATGCAGAACAGATTAATTAATTACAGACTGGCAAAATAATAAGTTTGGAAGTTGGTCTTTTGATCACAGAGTTTTTACATTTAATAGATACTACTCTGGTCAATCCGTCAGATCCACAATATTTTTGTAAAATTCTACCAAACAACCACGTAGTCGGAGGCAAATCATCCTCCCTAACCAAAACTACGTCCCCAACCTTAGCTTCAGGAACTTTCAACCTCCTCGTTTAACCCACAAAACATTTGAACGCTTCCAAAAATCCTCTCTTACAACCTCAATATGGACCACCTTAGTTACCATAATGTTTCCTTTGTATGCCTTGTGTCCCCTACCCTTCGTGATTCTCAACATAATTGGCCTGCATAGTCTACACCACTGCTTATAAAGGCTCTGGCTGGTGTGACTAACTGCAAGTAAGGATCCCATTAGTTGTGTTTGTAACTTGGCTTTGTGCCGAACGCAATTCACGCATTTACGCACTTGTAGTTTTACAAGATTCTTAGCCCCGATTATCCAATATGCCAAACGTAAATAATTAAGCATTAATCTTACATCCCCATGTAAGGTCTTCTTATGTGCATCATCTACAATTAATGTTGATAAAGCTGACTTGTATGGAAGTATAATTGGGTGCTTCATGTTTTCGCCTTCCAGAACTCTTGAAACTCGTTTGGGAATTCTGTAGCTTGTGCCATCCTTATACAGGTATTTAATGCTTCATGTAGCTCTAATGTGAGATATCCTTTTTTAACCATGGCAGTATTCCTCTTTGCACCAAATCTTCGACAATAAACTACACGAACCACTTTATTGAGAGAGGAATATCGTTCTAGGATTGATGTGTTTACAGTGCCCACATGAACCCTTATCAACTCTTCTTCGTGTGTTCTGTTCCAGGTAAGTCCTAACATTTTAACTATTTTATCAGATGGTAATTTTAACTGTTTAGTCTCCCTTTCCTCGATCTTGCAAATTCCCTGTTCAAAATTTCCTTTTAGAACCTGTAGTAATTCTTCTTTATTAGTAGACCACTTCTGTAGAATAAATCCCCCTTTTTTTAGCAATTCATCAATTTCCTTAACTAACTTTATCGCATCTTCTACGTTTTGGCAACCCGTTAGTAAATCATCCTTATAGAACTCCCTTTCCACCTTCTCTGCAGCCGCATATCTGTTCTTGTAGTCTATAGCTACTTGATTAAGTGCTTTGACAGCTAAATATGGAGCTGAAACTGTACCGAACGTCAGAGTGAGCAGTTTGTAATCCTGTATTGGATCTTCTAGTTTATCTCTCCACACTATACGTTGAAAATCACAATCTTCTTCTGCTACTCTCACCATACGGTACATTTTAACAATATCCGCTATTAAACATACAGGATAAGTTCTCCAATTCATAATCAAGTGTCGCAACTCCGGTTGCAAGGTAGGTCCAATCATTAACGTATCATTCAGAGAAACGCCATTTATATTTTTACAGGACGCATCGAAAACCACTCTCAACTTAGATGTAGATTTATCTTCTCTCACAACCGCATGGTACGGTAAGTATACAGCTTGATCTCTTTTGCTGTCAGGTGCTTCTACTAACCGCATATGATCTAATATTAAGTACTCTTTTATAACATCCGTATAACTTTTCTTCAACAAAGAATCATTATTGAATTTTACTTCTAAATTCTTAAATCTCTTAATAGCGATTTCTCGTGAATCTCCATTTTTACAGGCTGGATGAATTTCCCGAAACGGCAATCTTACCACATATCTGCCGTCTTCTCTCCGATACCTCGTAGCTGCGAAGATATCCTCACACCTTTGTTCTTCAATTGTTAACGTTTTTGTATGTGATATAGGTTCCGATTCAAGCTCCCAAAAGCGTTTTATATCAAATTCTTCTACCTGAGTATGCATCACAGTGACCTTGACGTCACAAGTACCTGAACTATGACTAACTGGTCCAGATAATATCCGTCCTAGTGACGTACATTGTGCCACAGGAGCTCCAATGGGTCCGCAAAGCACACCTTGTTTTAATGTATGGCAGTAGACCTGTGCCCCCAATAAAACATCTATTTTATTAGGCACGTTGTACCCAGGATCTGCCAAGCATAACTGATGTAAATTAACCCAATCACTCACCACTAACCTTTTTCCTGGCAGACATGTTGTAATGTTATTTAGTACATAAGCCTTCAAATTCATTTCAAAATTTGGGTCAACTCTTGATTTGATTGTTAATAAAACCATATACCTTAAAATCATTGTTGTTTTATCTCCACCTACTCCAGATATTACACCACTAATAGGAATTCTCTTCAATCCCAAATTTTGAACAGTAGCTTCAGTTACAAATGAAGCTTGAGAACCCTGATCTAATAATGCTCTAATAAACCTATACTGACCTGTCCTTGACTTGGCTTCTATCAACGCTGTAGCCAATAATACCTGACTGCTTTCGTTAGTCATGGCGGAGCATGCTACATGACCTGCAGCCATTGTTGTATTAACATCCCTCTTCACTTCATTGTCCTGACCATCTTCAACCGCATGAACTAAACTACCTGAATTACGTGCTGAAATGGGAACCTCACCCTGATGAAGTAAGTAGTGATGCCTTCTTTTGCAGATTTTAAAGTTAATGGGTGTTTGGCAAAACTTTACCCCGTGATTGCTACCTAAACAGTTGTAGCAGATTCTGTTATTTGTAACGAACTGTCGTCTGTTTTCAAAATCCATACTTCCAAATCTTTTACAGAAACTTAATTTGTGTTCTTGTCCACAGAGTTCACACTTAAGTTTAGAGACACTTGACGTATGTAAGACCTTAGGATTATTAACTGAATACATATGTGACCTTAATTGTTTGCATGTTTGCTTAGAATCAATAAACTCTAAAGCACGATATCTACTTGTTAGAAATTCTTTAAACTGGATAAACGTAGGCAAGAAATCTGAAGGTACATTCATCGTTACTTGAAGCTCCCACTGCTTTCGAGACTCGATGTCTAATTTAGCAGATAACAAATAGATCACAATAGTATCCCATGAAGCAACGTCGATTCCGAGATTTGTTAAAGCGTTCAAGCAATCTGATGAAGTATCTATCAGTTCCTTTAAATAACCTGCCGACTCTGAAATCGCATTCCTTTGATTCAACAAACGTTTTAAGATACAATGAGAGAGATATTTTTTATTGCTATAACGCTCTTCTAGTACCTTCCAGCATTGAACATAATTTGCATCCGATACCGGTATATAACGTACCAATTGTTCTGCCTCCCCAGTCAAAAACATTTTAAATATTGCAGCCTTTTAACATTATCTAGAGAAGTATTGTTATGATATTATGGATACAAATAAATCTCTAAATGTTATCCATTCGGTGTATTTACCCGAAAATGTAGGAATATTAATTTTCGGTAATTTTACAAGTACAGATTTTAAACTTTGGTTATTGCACTGGTTACCCTCCTTATTTGTACATCCTTGTGGTAGCTTGCTCTTTAACTCACATTTATACTCCATAAATTCTACCTCTGTTCTCTCATATACATCGGAAGTGACGTAAGATTCCTTTTTTAATAATTGAGGATCACTTTGTTGTAACAATTCCTTATGACCTTTTCTAAACTCTGACCACAATTGTTCTGAAGATTCTAATCTTTGCTCGACGTAGTCCTTAGTTATGCGTTCTTTAGGCGACTTTTTAAAATTTACTTTAGGCGACTTTTTAAAATTTACTTTAGCCTTGAATATCCTTTTTGAGAAGTCGTCTTGTAAGCTAAGTAAGGACTCCCATCTTAACCATGTTACGAAACCGAATAATTTAATATAATAATATAGCAAAAGTAAAGAAAACTGCACTAGTAAACGTTCAAAAATTGAAATATGTAAAGACAAGTCCGAAGTCGCGATCTTCTTTGAAATACGGGCCGAAATTTGTATACTAAACAATATAAAAAGTACTCACAGTTTTTTGCCACCTTCACTCACTTACAAATGCACAAAAATCCCTTAAATTTGTAGGTAGTGTGTGATGTACGAGCCTCCAGCTCAGTACTGTCCTCTCCTGGTCGCTGTAGTCCGTAGTCCAAGTCCGTGACTGCAACTCCAAACAGACTCAGACTACTGGACAACGCAGTCGTCTTCTTACGGAGCCTTCCGCTGGTCCAACCAAGTACCGGGTGTGTTGCAACGATCCGCTGCTAGTACTGGTTCCCAAAAACTCAGGATTCTCTCTTCAAGAGATATCCGGCTCGAAGGACCAAATGTTTGATCTCCGGTTCCTTTTGCAAAGACATCCGGCTCGAAGGACCAACGTTTGTACTCCTGTTGTTTTGCACTAAAATCCACTGTAGGTTACAACACCAATAAAACCACTGTACTGTTTTGCTTCTTGTTCTTTGACAAAAAAAAGAGCCTTTTATTTCGCTATTTATATAAACTACACGATACATTTGTTAGCGTGATTTAGGATCATTAGTAACGCCATCTATCTAACAATACATAAATCTATTGATTGTACAACACAGTAAACGAAATTTACTCTTTTACAAACAATTACTTAACCTTAACTAATCACAAAACTGAAAAGAGAAACAATATTTAGAGCTAATGCTTTACCAGTTCCTATTGTTTAAATAATGAAATTCGAACTTGTTTAACAATTAACATAACCTCCGTATATTATGTTGTGTCATTCAGTCAATATGACAGACAACTCCATAGTCCATAGATTTACAGAGGTCACAGATAAATTATACGTCACAGTTATTAAATTAAACATATTGTCAAGCACTTTGTTTACATATAAATAAAATTTTCTTCACATGTGTCACAATTTTTAATTACAAAACGGTAAACAATCGTTTTTTGCCTTTCTTAAATCTAAAATCCTAAATTACAGCTTACGTTTACAACCCTTACGTCTAATTTTGATATATATTACCTATGCCCTATTATCTGAATATAATTTTAACAGATTTTTAGCGGTTGTAATTTTCAACTCCTGATGTTTTAAAACTTTAAAATTTAAATACATATTCAAAAAAACTATATGCTATAAAATAATGATTTAAAAGCTATAATATTGTACACAATGGGCACTATTTCTAAGATAAATGTAAAGTCAGGGTTGTCGCTTTAGTTTGCCCCCTAGGTCTGTCACAATTTTTAGCGATTTATCAAAATTCAAAAAAAGGCACTTCCCTTTCGTGTTTTAAAAATCCAAAAGCTGCCTCCGGTTCTGCTCCTTGGCACCTTCCTAGGTGCACATGGAAAATTGTACGTTACGTTACTGTTACGTTAGTACATACTGTCTATGGGCATAAAAGTGTGTCCGGGAATTAAATAATTTATTTGAATCACCTCTAGATAAGCGAATTGATACAAAGCATATCTTGACATACTTAATACAGTTTTATTTTTGTTATGGCCAAATCAAAAATCTGAATACAAAAGTAATTTCTTGGCATTCTTTCGTTGATTCACTTCTTGAATATATTTTTTATAGGCACGTAGAAATTTCGTTAGCACCTCGGTGTGCGTCAACTTCGGTCCATATATTGCAATATCCTTTTTGAGTATTACTCTCATAAATTGTGTATTTGTATAGGGCTATCTTTCTCGTATAATAAAGCGCCATATTATCTCTATGGGGTATATTTAGTACCTTTTACGTGTCGAAACTAGCGCATATCATAGTTGAATCAAAAGCATTAAGATTTTGTTGAAATTTAAATAGTTTATATGATTCATCTTTCTCCTGTAAATGATTGCTGTATACAGCCATATCTTCTGTATCTTTGACGTCATAAGTTTGGGTCATACATATTGTACATTTGTCTTTTTTATAAACGTGAAATCCAATGTTATAATTATCTCTTAACCAACAAGACAAAACTTTGAACTAAGTGTCACTATATTTATTGTAAATGTGGTAAAGATTTAAAATATTTTTAAACTCACTTGGTAGATAAAGACGAGAAGAATCTTTTCTACAATAATTAGACGGCACTAAAGGCAGTGAGTTCATAAATGTGCTTGCATAATTGATCACATCTTCAGATGTTTTGTTACCACCTCCGTTATTTTTTGTCCATCTAATTATGAAAATCCTTTACAAGAATTGCCTAATGTATATAATATAAATTTTTGCGTTATGTTTAATGTAGTTAACAAAAATTTTTGACGCACCTGTCTCCTGCCTTTTTCTTTGTTTGTATAATATTCATAAGTACAGTTTCGTCTTGATGATTCACCTTTATCTGTAGTATTAGTTCTCACCTCTTTTTTTATTGTACTTTTCGCGATCAAATCCTTCTGTCGTTGAAGGCTATCAAAACTACAATTTTAAAATTATTTTGTATGATAACGTATAAAACAATCACTGCAGTGTTTTTTCACATTTAGCACAATAGGTCAGAGGTTTTTTTTTACAATTTGTCCTTAGCAACGCCTTTGTTTGTCCCTCTGTGTCATGTAGTGACCAAAATAGTCAAACCTGACAGGTTGTATAAGACTTTTTGAAGTGCCTGGTGTAGGTTTACTTGCCTTAACTTCCGATTTTTTCATCCAAAAAAAAAATCTTCGTCAGATCTAGCAGAGGGATGGTTTCATCTTTATTTACCTGGTTGTAAATAATCCATGCTTTCACTAAATACATGTCTAAAACACGGATGACTAGAAGCCAATATAATTTTTTTATCTCTAAAACGGATTGGATGTTTAGAAATGAGCCAATCATGTTCAACGGCTCCTCTCATGTTTTTATTATAATTATGAATTAGACTTGGCTGATTCATGTTTACTTTGGCCTTTTCTTTCTTCGAGTACTCGAGTAAAATGCTTCAAATGACATCGCTCTTCATTTGGGAAAAGATGTAGAAGAATGCAAGAACAAAAATTATTAGTTTGCTTTCCTCACATTGAAGGGAAAAAGGAAAAATAAAAAAGGGTTTAGGTTTCGGAAAAAGTATGTGTAGTAAGCCTACCAGGTTTATCTGTGCTTTATTTTTTATCTGTAATTTAAATTTTACCGCCCTTGAAATTTGTCGACTCTGCCAATCATAGCGCTTCCCACCGAAGCGCTGGGCCTCGCCTCAACCTGCTCTTGCGCCGCACCGCCGACCAATAGGATTCATTATCTCTCTTGTAATCTCTTATGATAATAATACGTGCTAAGTCATTTCTCCAAAATAAAAACTACTTGTCCACTCAATCAAGTGATCGTCTGTTGTTTTTTTTATAACTGGACTGTATAAACCGAACTCCGAGAAGTGGCTGCCCAACGTGCCGCGAACGAGTCGCCTATTATATGTAGTTATTATACTCTTATCTATGGTGACGTCGCGAATAACGCGAATTCGTCGTAACATAACCGAGTCAGCATGTCGCGTACGTGCAATAACAAGCGTTCGGATGCCGAAGATAGTGACGACGGTCATATCAACCTCGACAAGACCGTCAAGAAATTAATGGACGAGAGTTTTACCACTCGGCAACTATCCGCCATGATGTCGGCTATGCAGAAGTCACAAACGGACGCCTTCGCGCGCCTACTGACCACCGTCATTGGGAATGGCGGTGGAATGTCCCAAGAATCGTCATCGATTCTCTCCTCGGCCGTCAGTCCCGGCACTTTCACGCATTGCACCGCCAGATTTGGTGGTGACGCAGACGAGCCAGTCGACGTGTTCATCGACGCTAACGCTATTCAAGCTTCAAAGACTACGCCCGCGTCTCTGATGAGGATGCTCTCAGGGGCCTCGCTATCGCCACCTTGCCATGGCGGGGGGCTTGCGTGCACCTACGATTCTCGAGTGCCCTGCCGGATAGCGCTTCGCATACCGGACGGTCTCGGGGGGAGGCGCCAGACCAAGAACGGCACGCCGAGTTAGTGGCGGGATAACCACTCCTTACATGGCCAGCGTAGGCCTAGGGGGGACTAAATACCCCCTGAAAGAGCGTCACCTCTGAAAAGGCGATGGAGGAGGTTGTATATCGTGTGGGTGTAAAAATGAAGGCTGTTCCAAAAAGTAGTCCCCGGGCGGGTCCCCGAGAGGGGGAATCCCGTCTACCAGCCAAGGTCGGTAGCTGCTCCAATGTACACGAGGGGAGCAAGAACTGCCTTGTTGACCTGCCACACGCAGGCCAACCTCAATCTCTCATAAATTAGGGAAACGACGACCCTGGCGCTCACCTGGACTTGACTGAATACGGAAAGGGAATCGACGATTCTGAAGTACTTGATCATCTAACAAGTACTACATCTACAAATGACGACATCGGACTTACAAAAGTACCAGCCTGCTCAACTGTTACAGAATGTGGCACTGAGGACCTGAAGAAGGTCTGATCTTCGCACCGCGATACCAAAGGGCACTTCGCGAAGCGCCCTGCCAAGGATGAGATGAAAATGGGAAACAACGTGCAGGAGCTCTTAGCACCCAAAGAAGACCATATCTCTCAACCAATTGTTGTCCTTATTCGCCTCCAATCGTTGGAGCCGATCACTAAGGCAATCGCCACAGAGCCGGCTGCGTCGCAAACGGAATCAGATTCTGAAGAACACAGATTTAATCTAGACCTGGAGTCGGTCATCACTTCGGTAGACTTGACCGGCCGTAAACGTACGCGCAGCAAGACTTTTTTAGATAGCGGCTCTGAAGCTGAGACGGAAGAAAGCAGGAGGAAGATCAGCGCGACCAAACGAGGCGGTCGCTCAGCGTCCTCGTAAAAAGGAGCTTCGCACCTTAGACCAGACGGCTAAAGAAGACGAGGAGGAGAAAATCTTGGCAAGAAAAGCTTCAAATAAGCGAAACGCTAACGAATCGAACACGACGGCAATCGACGCAAAAAGCCTCACCCTGGACGAGCTTAGGGGAGAATTCCTTATTCAAAAGAGAAAAATACTCAAGGTTAGCTCAAGATCTAGCAACCTCAAGGGCACCTACATCAAGGCACTGAAGGACGCTGCCTCAGACATCGAGGAATTGTTCAACACTCTCTTATCTAACCGTTCGGAAGAAGAAGAGACCAGACGTCTGAAGAGGGACAACGCACTCCTTCGAAAAGAAATAGAAATTTTGAGTGCTGATGTGGCGGTACACAGGCGTGAATTTGCTACGTTGAAAGCTAATATTTCCTCTGCCCAAAGGCCACTATCTGCTACACACCCGACGGACAATTGAGGAAATCAGATGCTAGGTAATATCCTCGGTTGGAGCGATGATCAACGCCCGATTTGAGGGCATTTAAGAACGTCTGCTGCCCGCGACGGTAGTCCGCCCTCCTCTAGCTCCAAAAAAGACCCCTAACCGCTAAGGCTCCTGCGACGCAGCCGCCAAAGCCGCCGACGGCTACAGTGAGGAATTTACCCCAGTCCAAGTCCTCTCGGAAACCTGTGGCTGCGGATCCTGAGAGGCCAGCGACACAGACCAGACCTGGACCCCAATCTAGGGCTCTCACAACATCTGGTCCCAGGCTGAATCATGCCACCTTCTTCCCGCTGTCAATGAGGATGGATTTGTCACAGTGGTCAGAAAGAAGGCAAAGAAGAATGCCAAAAAGAAAAGAAAATAAGGCACGCAAGCCGAAGCTGGCTGCCCCTAAAACCGCAGCTGTGGTGCTTCAACTGCTGCCTGAGGCTGCCGCCGCGAGAGTTATTAACGCGACAGTTCTCTCCAAAGCGACCGAGACGATAGATATCAAGAAATTGAACATTCCTTCGGTGGGCTTCCGGGAATCGATCACTGGAGCAAGGATCCTTGAGTTGCCAAAGAACTCAACTCCTGGAATGGCTGACCAGCTGGCCAACAATATCCGCTAAGTAGCTCTTTGGTTAACGTCGTTCGCCCCACTAAGCGCGTGGAACTGCGAGTAACCGAGTTGGATGACTCGGTGGACACGATCAACGTAGAAAATGCGGTAGCGGAGGCCGGCGGCTGCAAACGAGATCAGTTAAGGGTCCGGAACAAACGCATCGGCCCCAGGGGAATAGGCGCTACGACTGTTAGTTGTCCAGTGGCGGCGGCAAAAGTAATTATAAAAGCTGCACGATTACTTGTAGGTTGGAGCTCAGCAAGGGTAAGGTTGCTTGAGCAGCGGCCTCTGCGGTGCTACCGCTGCATGGAGCTAGGACACACCCGCCCCATGTGCTCATCCAAAAAAGACAGGTCTAGTTTATGCTTCCGCTGCGGCAAGGAAGGGCATCGCGTAGCCAGATGCGAATCTCCACCGAGGTGCGCGATTTGCGCAGATAGCGGCAAGCCGTCCGAACACGTCATGGGGGGCAGTAGTTGTAAGCCACCCCCAAAAAAGGGGAAAGCAACCCCTCGGACCGGGGCTGCGAGTTCAAGAGAAAGACATATAGCGCCGGAGGAAGTTGTGATGACTGATGGCCAATAGTCTACGTCATCATAGCTTCTTCCAGGCGAATCTTAACCATTGTGCGGGAGCCCAAGATTTCTTTCTCCAGGCAATGGCAGAATAGTAGAATGAAAAAAAAAACCGTAAAAAAAGGGGGCCTCGCCATGGTGCTCATTAGCGATGCCGCAGTGTGTTACCAAGAAGTCTAAGAGAAAATAAAAACTTGGAAAGATGCCATCCACTACTTGGAACATACCTATGGTGATAAACGGCCGCCGTACCGACTATACAGAGAATTGTTTGCGTTACAACACGAACGTGAGAAAACGGGAGACTTCGTGGCTCAGTTCCGTGCCAGTAAAACGTCTGAAGGCAGCAATAAATCCCCTAGCTGTCAAGTCAGTCACTACTTCTAAATGTACTGCTCGAGTGACCATGCAGATAAAACGGCAAATGTACCCTTTGTATGATTTAGCTCCTCTTCCTGATGAAAACCTTACATTTATGGGACCACAATAATCAACGCCAGTAGACTTGAATAGCTTACTAGGCCTTACTTTTGCCTCGGGTAGAAACCCCATTAATGGAGTAGTCTTCTTTGTCGACTATCGTAAACAAATTACACACTCGGTAAATCTTTTTTACTCTTTCCTTCATTTGCAATATCCAGTATTTTGCTCTCAAAAGGTTCTTAACTCACTATTTAGGTAATATAATTATCTTCTCTTTTGCTATTTTTTAATTCAAAAATCTTCTGCAATATGACAATACCATAAGCATTTTTGATAATGACGAAAAGAACCAAATAAATTCATCTACAATGTTTGATAGAACACTGAAAGATTTGATTCTTTTTTCTTCTTGCGTTTCTTCAATGTACCTGCTGCCTTTATTTATTTTGTCTTCTGCAAGCCATTACGGTCCGTTCCACCACAATAAATGGATTAACAGTTCCTTCGGCTGCAACCTTTTAATCAAAAAAAAAAAAACGTAACATCACGCCTGTAATCCCCGAAGAGGTAGGCAGAGGAATGTAGAACATTCCCACGTTTCAC
>DWDU01002406.1:0-12805 GCA_018245575.1 Jemadia suekentonmiller
CGCGTTTGAAGTCTGCCAACCCGCAATTGGTCAGTGTTGGATAGATAAAAATCAACATAACATTACCTAAACTTAGTAGTCATTTTAAATGAATTTTTAATTTAAATCAATATAAAAATTAAATCTTCTAAAATTTGACAGACACCGGTCAATGAATAATAAATTCCAACCAGTTATATTTCCATAAACAAAAGCTTTATACATTTAAACGTATACCGGTCAGGGCTCTTATGTTATTGGACATCGTCTCTACAATTAGAGTCCTATGGTGACTCGAAAGAAGGCTACGTTTTGTTCGTAATAGTACATAATAATGGTCTATGGGCTTTTAAATACGTACAGAAAAGGGGTTGAGTTTTCCCATTGATTCGTCTATAATTTGTAGTATCGCGTTTGATGTAATTAGTTATTGGGGTTACATTTAATTTAAAAACAGGGAAGAAAATTTGTTCAATGTAATATACATATATATAAAATATTAAAGTTATGGTTTTAAATGAAGCAGCATACGAGCTGGCAGCAGTTACTACCTGCTACAGCCCCGGGGACAACTAGGGCAACTTACTGAGTCTGTTAGTAGGTACCATTGGTTAATTCGTTCATCGTCACTACTAGGTACCATTACGTACATCAGCCTGGTCAGTATGAGCGTAGTTAGTATTAGTTAAGTTAGCATCCATCCTATCGAAATTGGTCACAAACGCATTTCTACTCCCGAGGACTGACAAGGTCGCTTTGGTCACATGGAAACGACCAGACTCTTCAGAGCCAAACACAAATTGTTATAGATACAATAGCTTCACGTAAGAAACGTGCCGCGTTGCTAGATACTTTAAATACGAATCATTCACTATTTTCTACCTCTTGATTTTACTGTCGTTTTATTACACAAACGATTTTGACTGCCTCGTTGGTCGTGTTGGTTACAAGTGCAACCTTCGATAGGGGGCCCTGGTTCAAATCTCGGGTCGGGCACTATTAGATTTTACTAACTTTGATCTTCTAGTAGCGGGTCGGAGTCTGGATACGTGTCCGGCGTATGGTAGACTCACCACCTATTCCATAGTAGGACGTAAACGTAACTGTTGAAACGTGGGAGTGTAGGTACTACATTCCTTTGTTTAGCTCTTGGGGGGTTACAGGCGTGATGTTACGTTTATTAAAAAAACCATAAAGAAACAAGGTTGTGGTTTACAGTGACATTATTGAAAAGAAAGGAACAGTGACATTGAGACACGTGTTGTGTAATCGATTTCTTATCGGGTTCATATGTGAGCGACGTTATAAGACATAGATGTCACGAGTTATATACACATTAGTTAATTATACTGACGTTACTTTTCAATATATTGTTGGTATTTTATGTGTATGATATTATTACAAGATAGCGTCTGCTATTTTAAATTGGTACATTGATCAGTGGTGCTGACATTAGTGATTGTGGATTCGATTCCCAGCCAAAGCGAGGATTGTCTGATGAGTGCGAGTCTTTCGTTTTGGGTACAGACGTAAGAATATTTATTTACCAATGTACATATTTATCAATTATTTGATAATCTTGGTACAAAGCTGCTTAGTTTGGAAATGGATGGACGCATCTCTGATGTCCCAAGATATTAGTTTTATTGTCATACAGTTACATATATATTGTTACCATGTAATTGTATTGTACACATAGTGACCGAAGTGGGAAAGAATGCTAGTTTTATTACATTTTGATCACGAAGTTTGTTGTGGCCATAAAAACACTTGTGTAAACGGATAATCCCACTTTAGACTTTACATCAGGCTCTTAGGCTCAATTATATGTAATAGATAAATATCCCGAACGAGAAGATCGTATTTGACTTTCGAGGGTTATGATCACAGATTCGTTAACTTAAAAATAATCTTTAAAAAAAACAAAAGAAAAACTGCTCTTTTCGTGTTCGAAATTTAAACATGCTAGAATTCAACAGATAACCAATTTTAAACATCCACACGTGTCAATAAGTTGCATTGATAAAAAATGTGATATTGTCACTTCATTTGTCAAACAGTAGCTATAGACAGAGTGACGTATGACACACATCTGACAGTTTAAAAACACGCTGCCACCAATCATAGACAATGAATACATTTTTTAATTACGCTGGCGTATGTGTGCGTTGGTGTCGTGTGAAAAAAACGTGGGAATTATGACACACTGTAATTACAAATGTGATGGGGAGGCGTCTAGAGCGCCCTTCTGTTTACATTACTGTAAATTTCTGCTTGTACGACTGTGTTTTAATGTATTTTAAAATTCGATACGTCCCTAGTCTTAACATGGTGGTTGTTCATGATCGATTGCGGCTAATATAATGGCCGATCTGTCATTATTTTTTATTGAAAGCATTTGATTTGATCCATCGTTGAACGCCAACGAGACTTAAAAAGTTAAATCGTTTTGGTATTAAGTATTTAATTTGGTTTCGCAATGAATTTATTACAGATACTTTCTATCTTCGTAAATATATGACATAAATGAGTAAATAGATTTAATGTAACTTTATAGTTTATAGATAATATAACATTTTCCTTGACGAAAAAATTAAAAAGCTCGGTTTTGATGTATAGGTAGGTATGAGTTCGTATTAAATCGTAAACCTTCTAAAGTCAATATACGGAAACACGTAATGTATATCCAATAACGATCAATACTGTCTAACAGGTTATTATAAATAGAATTGATTTTTTTTTAATCGAATGCACACACTTGCATAAGAACAGAACTATTAAATTCTTGTTTGGTAACAGAAAAAACTAGAATGAATGTTCGAATTGTGATGCGCATTCGAACAGCCGCCGCCCATTGGCTATTTCGAACGTGGAAAAACACGTGAAATTTTTTTTCTAAACAACGTAGAACGTACGTTGCCTCCGATCTCCACGGCGATTGGTCGACGGGCCGCGCTCGGCACACCATTGGACAATTTTTTTTCCCCCGTTAAACGTATACGGCCAGAGATTTTTTTCCGCGGAAAACCCGGCCAATGAACGAACGTAGTTTTAATTATAAAAGTTGTACTAGCCGTTCATTCTTTTTGCTGCGGCCGGATTAACATAAGCGAATAGGTGTTTTATAGTAAAACGGACGGACTTGTTGGTATTAAAACGTGTGTGCCACATTGACGACGGTGATAGACTGCATTCCAAATGCGAAACTGGATATAGGTGTGGATAATGTAAAATAAAATATTATGTATATCCTTAATAGGTAAGGCAAAAGGCAGTTACATGTTTTTAATGAGAAAGTACATTCATTTCATATTCAGTGGTCATTAGCGCCTATGGATCACAAATTAATATCGAAACAAAGTTAGGAATAAATATATACAGCTGGCCGGTATTATTAATCCATGTATTTTCGTATAGTAAGTATATTTCGAATATATTCCTACTCCTTAATCCAACTTTTCAAATTGATAAGCGAGAAGCAAAAGTGTTGCTTTGTATACCAATTTTGGTTTTTATTAATACATAAAAAAACTGACATAAAAAATTCAACATTCCGTTGATATTTACGATTCACTAAATAAATAGAACTTGCGAGAGACAAATGAACATGAAGGCAAATTCTAGAAACGAGTGCCACTGAAGATTTTACAAACCGAAGCCATCCATTGATTCAGTGATATTTTTAGTAACGATATATCTCGTAATGCGAATCTGTTTTATAATGGCGGGCGCGTTTAAATTTGGAATTGTAGACATGCCCCGTATGCAAGATGTGCGCGTCGACGTATGCTTGTATATTTATTCTCATAATGGCCGAACTAAGATCTTTGCAGTGTTTATAGATAGTATTATGTTTTTGTTGCTGTGCACACATTATATTCCATGAAACACATTATATGTTGTAAATAGGCGCATTAATTAAAAGGTAAATATTAAACTAGAGAACTTTCGCGAATGTGTTCACGGATAAGGACGCAATCCATTACATCCCACTGCTGAGCATGTATCTTTTCCGCATATGCCTGAACGCCGGAGCATGTATAACCACGCTGTTCCAGAACTAAGGGACCGGTTTCTATTTTACCGCATTATTTAATTTAAGTAATTAATAGAAGGATGAATCTGTATTTATACAAATAGGTAACATCACGTAACATAACGCCTATTATCCCCGAAGAGGTTGGCAGAGGAATGTAGAACACTCCCGCGTTTCACCAGTTACGTTTACGTTCTTCTATGGAATAGGTGGTGAACCTATTGGCATATATCAGGCTCATATCCAGACTCAGAGCCAATACTGGAAATCTAATTTAGAAAAAATAAGTACTCGACCCGGGAACTGATCCCAAGATCTCCCGATTGGCAGTCACACTTGCAACCAACACGACCAACGAGACAGTCACAAATGGGTACCTACTACAGTAAAAGTGTATTGGTGATATATACCTACATATAAAATACAAACTAATTATTAATATACACATACCTACATACAATATACATATATATATATATTCATATTTATAATCACTATAAACAATAAATTAGCTAAAATGACTCTCATATTATTTTTTGCTCTAACAATGCACGAATACTTGAACGACACACATAGACACTTATACTACAAGACTATTTTCCTCCACCGAGTAGTAACTCAAAATAAAAGGCAGATAAGCATGTGTTAATAATAAAAACCTATATAACATACATAAGATAGCCAACATACCTAACGTTAAAAGTTATTTTTATTTCGGCATTATGCTATATTGCCCTGCATAACAGATGATATTACGTGTAATTACGTATAGACAGTTCTAGATGGATCTAGACTCACCGGTATGCAGCCTGGTGTGTTGCTGCACGTGGCTGAGTTGTTTGAACCTTCTGTCGCAGTAGGAGCACTTGTACGGCTTCTCGCCGGTGTGGACCCTGATGTGCTGGACCAGCTGGTGGTTCGAGCTGAACGACTTGAGGCACTGCTGGCACTGGTGCGGCTTCACCTCGCCCCCCAGCCCCCGCTGCAGTTCCCGCGCGTGCATCTGCATTGCGTTCTTGTGCATGAAGATCTGCAAGAAAGCGATGAGATATGTAGATGTATTTTTTAATACAGATCCGGTATTGGGAGGTTGTGACTGCTCAGAAGTTAAACATGTGAAAGATATTAGTTTAAGTGGCATTACCATTCCCTCTATCATTTTGCAGTGAAAATTGTCTGGTTGAAGATTTAATAGTGCTATGGGCTCTCTATGATATGCTCACAAGTTATAAAATCGTCCAATAATCTGTTATAGGTCATCTTTGTAAGGACATATCGCATTCTCTATTGTTTATCCTCTGATAGCTATCGTTTTTGGTATGCTACTGCTTTCCAGAAACGCGCGTGTCGGCCAGCACGTTCGCAGTAAGCAACCAGCACCGTTAAGCGATTTCGAAGTTAGTCATAGATATTTCCTATGAAAATTAAGTAGTCTACTAAAAAACTAGCAAAATACGTCCTGTCGCTTAACAGCAAGATACATGGATTTAATGACAATGCCTTCGTAACAGCGGTTTATTGAAATAGGACTATTGCAATAGATAGAGACGTGAATTTCTAGAAAAATTTTCTCGGAACAATAAACATAGTAGAG
Source organism: Jemadia suekentonmiller (assembly GCA_018245575.1). NCBI lineage: Eukaryota > Metazoa > Arthropoda > Insecta > Lepidoptera > Hesperiidae > Jemadia > Jemadia suekentonmiller. The sequence continues at coordinate 5,610 of DWDU01002406.1, forward strand.
TTATGGAATGTTGCACAACAAACATGAATTTCAGAAACCGAGGAAAGCAAAAATGTAGCAGAAGTTGAAGAGTCCTCATAAATATAGTATTATGGACAGGTAATAACAAAACTAATATGTCAATTAATGCGAGTAAATTGCATTCTTGTTAAACCTGCCGTCATAGATAATACTCGTACCTACAATTAATAAAAAAATTTAATAGGCATCCAAAGTTTTACTATAATTTTTCGTTTAATGTAGGAAGTTATCATGATTTAACTATAAGGTATTAACATAAAATAACATCACACCTATAACAAGAGGTATACAAAACAGTGAAATATGTACTTCATCACAACAGTCATATTTCACGTCATCTAGAATAGGCGGTGAAACTATTGCCGTACGCGGGACACTAGTCCAGACTCAAATCTGGTAATTATTTGAAAATTATTAATTCTAACAAATTTAAATGTAACATAACAACATAAGTTATATGACATGTGTAACATTAGAGTCGCGTGTTGGTGTTGGCAGTGCCAAGTGCTCGTACGTTCGAGCGATACTACGTGGTACGGAGTGTTAGGTTTCGCTCGGGCCGTCCTATAATTTTGCCATGGCAAAGAAATTGCCTTCCGCGTGTGAGGCAGATAAGGCGGAATTATACGGACATAAAATTATTTATCGCTGTGCTTAGCACGGACCGCCCGTTAGGTGGCGCTTTTGACGCGAGTGTGGTGCAGTGTCGGTAGTTGAAAAACGTTATGATTTATACAGAAATTTGATGTTTTTTGTGGGCTTCAAAGTGTTTTATTATGCTTTGTACTTCAGTCCATTTTTGTTTAGTTTTTATGTGTAATTAATAAAAACTCGAAAGGTATTTTAGATTAGTATTTTAAGGATCGTCGTGTTTACAACTAGCCATACAATTCAAGTCTTATCCTATAAAAAATACATAGCCGTAGGTAATCAATATACCTAATATGAGAATATCAGCGTAATCCAATTATTAATATTTGAACTTTATATGGAACCGAATAAGTTTTAAAATCTAATACCCGTGTGGAATATAAAAATAATAACAATCTTTAAAAGTTACGAAAATTATGTTTTAAGATTTATTAGAAGTTTATACTAATTTGTAGCAATTTATTATCCCGTCTCATCTATAAGAAAGTTAATCTTGGCCTAATCTCAGTCTATACATGGCTGTATTTATTGAAAACCCTTCGTTCCGTACGATTGTAAAGAAACGACTTCAGGCACGCAACGCTGCGATGTAGGCCGCAAAAACGTATAAACGTAAATTAATTTTATTATTATTCGTCTGAACACGATACGCAATGAAACGATATGGACAGAGTGATCGATTATTTCTATTACAGCAGCGAAAGGAAGTTTTTTAGCATCTTACACTACAGAGCAGTATACAAAAAAAATGCTTTTAAACAAATTACTTCTTTGTTGTAAGTACTTCCATTTTTATTAATCACCGGGTAAAGCGAAGGTAAAGAATAGTACGAAATAACCTAAATTAAATTGACGGAACATAAATAAAATAAATCGCTATGTTAATTTGATAGATAACGTGATGTTAATTTAAAAATATCTTAACAAAAATTCTGTACCTGGGGCAAGAAGCCTACATTTTGTATCAAATTGTAGTCCCACGGAGGGCAAAACATATCGCCACAATGAAAATAACACGTGTATTACGAGCACAGACACAGGGAACAATGTGTTTCCTTTCCAACCGTACATCAGGTTGTTGTACTAACAAGGAAAACTCTATAAACAAATGTAATATGCGTTTTAAAAATATTTTTTCATGGTCTTCCAGCATGAACATGTACTTACATACACAAATACATATGTAACAGTGTGAATTTTATTCAAATGAACGTAATTTTAAATTATACAATAGACATTGAGTATTATTGTTTTAATAAGGTATATTGGTAATGACTAATTCAATGGTTAATTTTAAAATAACTTATTAAATGCAAGGTCGGTAATTTTTTATTTGCCTCAACAACTGAGGGCATAACGAAGTATTTTTTTTAACCCTGAGTCCTAGTTTATAAAATAAAAACATACGTGAGATATTACCGTCATCGTTTTTTGTCCACTTTTATGAGACAAACAGGGAAATCATTCATTCTGCCTTTTTCTTTTAAAATCGAATAACGTATTATAAAATCTACAAGTGTACTTTAAATGATATATCAATAAACGTATAATTGTACTTTACACAGGAAAATATATATGTCTTGTGTGAGTTGTGTAAATAATTTAAATTAAAAAGGTTGACTAAGTGTAACTCACTCTATGAAAAATATATATCTATTAGAGAAAATAAAACACATTTCTGAGATGAAAAAATGGATGTTTCTGAACTGTTTTACTTTTCAGACGTAAAAATGGTTTTTACTAAAATTTTGCAGTTGCAGTTATAGATATGTACATATAAACTGCGTTAATGTTGAACATAGTTATTATATAGTTATATGATACGATATAGTTATAGTAATATGGTGAACCGCGGAGAGAGTACTATGGTGCTCACAAGCCATATCCATGTTCAGCAATAAATTGATACACTCTGATTACGCAGACGATAATAAAATTACGTTTTTAAGCAAGTTCCTAAATTTGAGATAACTCATAATACATATCATTTTAATTGTGGTGCTTTCTGATAATGTATTAGGGTAAATATTTTTGTCATAAAATTAGTAAACGTACCTAATTGACCACCCGTAAAGAAATCATTATGATTAGTTGTAATCTAAATCATATTGTACAACTGGCACCTATAATGACATAGTAGGTACATAGCGACATTCTCATTTCAAATACCAATCATGATTTTATTAAACTTTTATTGTATTTTCTTATCAGAAAGTGATCTTTTATCTGCTCTGCGTATTATTAATTCTACCTATACTATACCTATCTACCTATGATAAAACAAAATGATTCTTAATTATAATAATCTGTCCGCTGGTAGTCAGCTTTACGGATGGTTAGTCCCGATTACCTCAAGGTTGTAACGACACTAAAGACTTGATGGTGCACCACACCCACAGTTGCGTAATCTATCCGTTCAAATGGACTAACGATCAAGCGATTACTAATACAGTTATATTAGTCATTTGTCGCTTAAACAATGCGGTTCTAGAGCTGCAAAGAATATGCGTGGGCCGCGTCTAAAGAAAACAAAAGAAAGAATTTATCAATACGAAAAATGCTGTGGATATCTCATGTGCTCAGTTGTCAGTTAAGGCCTTGCTATAAACGCCCTAGCACCCTAAATAATAGCTAGCTATAGCTTATCTTGGTTACAGAGGCTGTAATGCTGTACCCATTCCCGTAATCTCCTCATCATTATCATCATCATCATTTCTTCTATAGTTCAGTAATCAACAATAGTAGGTTGCGACTAATCCTATTACCACGATGGCTGATCACTCACAATCGGCAATCGACTTGGCGAAGAAGAAGTAGTTCTAGATACACGGGCGTTCTCATAAAAATCTGTTACATAAATTTTCAGTCTCACAAGCGTAAAAAAAGTACGTTGTCATTCTATGAAATAATATTGGTATTTATTAAAATATCAATTGTTCAAATTCCATGTAACATTTATATTAATACTGTATTTATAAAGTTGATATCAGCAAAATTTTAAAATAATTAGTTTATATTCGCCTTCCCCACATCTGCATTATATTAATATCGATACAGTTTTGAATCATTTTTTCCCTATCAGTTGTCAACGAAGCTCACAATCTGTAAAATTATAATTGTGTTTCAACGTAATACATACACCCAAAAAATTCTTTTAAAATCAGCAAGAAAATAAATCAAACGTATTACCAATATTTTATGTTATCGAAGCAACGAACAAGCGAGCTATTTGATATTTAATAGTCGCTGCTTATGAAGAAATGGTTGTAATATTGAATAATTCCTAAGTAAGGTCACACGGTACCTGCCTCGCTGAGTTCAATAATCAATTTGAACATCTCGTATTGTTTTACCACTATTGTATTCTATTACGTTGGTGCGTATTAATGCGTTAAATAAAAAAAAAACATTTAATGACTCATATTAAATACTTCTTATACATGAATTTATACGACTTGTAGAGTATACTTTTAACTGCACGCAAGTGTATCCCTTTCACGCGTGTTAGAAAGTGGAACTAGACGTTTCGATCACGCAACGAAGAAATTGCAAAGAATTTATGGTTTTGATACGATATGATGCGGGGTCTCGGGTTCAGTTCCCGGTTGGCGTCGTGAGATACTGTACATCGGTTAGTAACGGTAATGTTCAGTTGTGAATCGACTTGCTTTTGCTGTTAATTCGTAACTTAATGTATTTTGTCCTTGCTTGTAGTTTAAAGGTTTTGAAATAGATATACTTAAATGTGAAACACGACATATTATAATACTTGTACATATTAATATTGTCAAATTGTGAGGTGTTTCTTGAATGTTAAGTAACTTTTAAAGACAAAGATTTTTTGATATAGCTTCTTATAGCATATTAATATTTAAAAATATTAAAACGTGTTCAAATTTGTGAGATATCCTATTAGGCATTGTTTAAACTGTTACTCATTTGGGGAAAGCGTCCAACATAACGTATTTAAATAAACGTCGTATTTAAGTAATAATACGTATATTATACATGTACCCGAAAAATGTAGGCAATTGTTTGCGGATCATCAAATTTTATTTTTTACGGATAAACTCCATGACACGTTTATATTTCAAATTTTATCAATTGTGCTTAACTATAATTACCTACACATAAAATTTAATCACTAAAATTACTCGCCAAAATTGTGATGAAAACATCGCAAAGACACCTATACCTACATGTTAAAAATCTCCTGTTAAAATTCTCCACAGTGACTCTCTAAGGCGTATGGAGTATGCCAAACTGCACGTGATCAATGTGGCCTGTAGTCCATCTCATATTGAGTGAATAGGCACTTGCTAGGCATGCGTGTTGCATTCTAGTTAACATCTCGCTTACCATTGAGTGAGATTGTAGTTCGAGAGTGTTGCTATTAAAAAATAGACACTAAAAGGAATTCCGTGTATAACAGTGACAATAAACTCGGTCAGGACAATGATGACTAATATGTCAAATGACAAGTTAATTTATGACAGCAGTCAAAGTTCTGTTTGGTTTGCGCAAGGAAATCTCAAACAGTGATTCGAACATGTCATACAGTGATTCATACATGTCCTCCCGCCAGGTCCTGTACGGTGTAAGCAGAGAGCAGCGTAAGTGTGCATAAAGTTATTCTCTCAATTTATAGATGGAACTTTTTTCTCGTTTTATCTTAATAAATCGAATCAAGGGATCCAGTTACCGAGTCGTTTTGTAAAGCATCCTGCTACAACGGGTACGCGACAGGGAATTAGAATGAATCATGTGCGTTGAGACGGCAGGACACCCAAATTAAACTGAAATATTAAAATGAAATGGATATTGTTTTTTGTTGGAGTTCAAGTATTTTTATTTTTATCATACAATTGAGAAGTATATCATATAAAGAGACATCACATAAGCAAATATAAAAAAGCAAAAGATACAAGAAGAAATGTTTTTATTCGCGACAGAGAAAAAAGAAATTAATTGCTTTCCATTTTATGTATACGGTTATATTGTCGGTAAAAGGAATAAATATTTTTAATGCGTTAAAATAAATCAGATAACAACTATACAGCTTGGCGCCAGGTTATATGTATATGTATAAGAGAAACGAAAAAAAAACATATATTAGATGAGGCGTCCAAACACACCAGCTTTTATCCTTGAATTTACTGAGTCGGTTAAGATTCTGAAAGCTATTAAATTTTAAATTAAATCGACCGTGAATATCTTTCTAACTTTTCTAAAATAGATTTGTAAGCATAATGTAATTTTGTTTCTGAATATGACACTTCAAAACCATTACCGATTAACTTTGTTCTTGCAAAAATATGTATGTCTGGTTCTGCCAACGTGACGCCCACGGCTCGGACACCCCTCAAGGAGTAATTAGCGTCATAAAAATTGAACGTTTACGCAAAAAATGGTGAAAAATGTATACGTATAATTTGTGCCGGTAAAGCCATAATTCTTGCTGGAGAGCTTCCAAAAGATACTGTACTTAAATTATTTTATTTTAGAGGCTTTTAGAATACAATGTGAAAATAATAACGGTTAAGTCATAAAATCCCAGTCAGTCTATCATTGGTATATACTTTTTGTATGGGCTGATGTTAAGCTCATTCTAGCGCTGTCAAAGATCACATCGGAAACCCGTTAAGCGGATACGATCATTGTATTGTTAAACGTATTACGTCGTGAAGCGCTTTCTCCGCTTGTCGTAGGATTGCTTAAAAGAACTTTTCTTTATCCAAGTACATTTTAAAACATTGAGCAAGCAACCTTTTGCAAATCATAATTAGAAAATGAGTCACTTTTTAAACTAGCGTATGAACATTGGCGAGACTTTATAGGACAAAATAACAAATGCACTAAATGGAAAATGGTGATAAAAAAATGAGGATGTAAATACAATTTGTATGTTTATTCACATAAAAATACCCACAATGAACTCATGGTCGCAATTTGATTGATTAATAATACAACAAGATGATGTTATTAAAAATAAAAGAAACAACACGTGAAGAGAAATAAAGATCGCGAACTTGACTCAGTTCTTTGCGGGTCGCTGTTTATTTTTATATTCCGCTGACACAGTTTTTATCATCGCCTCTCGTTCGCGGTATCTTTATTTTTATTATGTCATAATATTTTGCAATAAATCAACGGTATAAACGCCAGCACGCGTTCGGACTCCATCGTAACGTGGTCTACACCTACTTGCTAAACGAAATGCGTAATTTATTCGGTCGCCGCATTAAGTCGTTTTATTGAATAATTTAATGGAATGCGCACTGATAATTTTCTTTGAATTTTTGTGAAATTCAAAAAATGAAGGTATTATTTAAGTATCTTTAATTATAAAACGTTTACATATTTTTTCCCATTATTACATGTTGTTCTTTTGCTTTTATTAAATTAAAAATGTCTATACCTTTTTGGGATTTAATTAAATTAAAAAAGAATGACTGCCTCGTTGGTCGTGTTGGTTGCAAGTGCGACTGCCGATCGGGAGGTCCTGGGTTCGATTCCCGGGTCGG
>DWDU01002407.1:0-12801 GCA_018245575.1 Jemadia suekentonmiller
AACGTAACTGGTAAAACGTGGGAGTGTACTACACTCCTCTGCCTACCTCTTCGGGGATAATAGGCGTGATGTTACGTGTATCTGAAAGAAAGTAATGTTCTTCACTATCCTTGCAAATACGACTAATTTTAATGAATAAAAAGTTTCCATATAAGTGTTGAAAAGTGGTAATACTTACTACACTCCCCGGGAATACAAGCTTGATGTTATAAATATGAAGTGTTCTTTGTTGACATAATATTTAATAAACCAAACGACGCCTCCCTAGAGTAATAATTAACAAATCCAGAGGGAAATCGCGATTAATAGTCCATGTTAATAGCATTACGCCGTTCAATCCGTCGTCAGTCGCTTAAACAACATTCGATTTCGACTAACACAATTGACGTAAACGTACCACACAACACGAAAAACACGACGTCTAATTCCAATATCAACTCTTAATTACACCGCACGTGACAGCGGGCATTTTATTGTGCCATAAAAATGTAGACGTGCAGCTATAACTGGACGAGTTTCGGACGAACTTGAATTACCTATAGCAGTGTTTCTTAACGTGTGGTCCGCGGATCCTTGGGAGTCCGCGAGTGTGTGTTGAGGGTCCGCCGTTTTATCTATGAACATTTCAATTAATAAATAAATGCCAGCAACTCTCGTAATCGTTACGCTTACTTAGCAGATGAGCGCGAGTCATCAAGCGGGATCCGAACAAGGACAGCCCAATTAACTCTAACCCAAATATTATTAATTTAACTAAATATAAGCGTGTTAAAAAGGTTAAGAAACACTGACCTATAGTATTATACTAGTAGTTCTGTGTAGTGTAGATACAGTCTTAATGTTATTGTAACATGAAAGAAATTGTAACCAATTTCAACTCTTAGTTAACTCACTGAATTTAATTGAATAAATTTCACAGGTTTTTTTTTACTTGTGAATATAGAAAAGTGTTATCGTTAGAAAACATAGTTTGTTTTATATCGTTAATACAATGTAAACATTTTCGTAAAATGAAAGTACTGATAGCCAATTTTGAACGTTTATTGGCATTTGACTTGCTGAATTTAAATAGTAAAACAATTTCACTGATTTTTTAATGTATCAAAAGGTAAAATAAGTGTTATCATTAGAACAATTTGTTGTATTGTAGGTACTATTTTCATAATATGAAAGACTTACCTCACTTATAGGTACCCAATTTTAAATGCGAATTGAAAGAACCATATTATGAATGTTACATTTAGTGTTTAAGAATATAAAGATGGCATTTTACTCGGAAAATTCCTTTATATACTTATTCTTAAGGTATTCCACCTTAGGCTAAGGGATGTAAGGGGGTACTTGGGGTCTAATGACGTTCTCTCGCAGGCAACCCGAGTAAGTGCATGTCGCACGGTGACAACCATATCAATATATACAAAGATATATGCACCTCATATACGTAATATATATTATTTATGAAATAATAATTCATTTTTAATTCACTTTATTTATTGATCTATAGTAGAATATTTTTTTCCATGGTGGGACGTAAACGTAGGTACCTGGTGGAACGCGGGAGTGTATTTCATTAACTGCCTATCTCTTCGGGGATTACAGGCCTTATTTTACGTTTAATTTTTTTTTAAGACTATGGGCGGATCTGAAGGATTTTTCTGTTACAAATTGATATTGCCGCTAGCCAAACATCACAGGCTTATTGTTAGATGTAAGGCAACAAGTGTATCAATTAATAAGAACATGGTACTTACTGAATGTGTTAATAACTTACCTGTTGCGATTTCAGTTTGTAATCCATTTTTTGTTTCGTTTTGAAAAAGGAATCCGTCAACGATTAGTCCTTAGCACATCAATAACACAAATTTTCGTGAAGTTCTTTATCAATGCACGTAAATATTTAAACCACAAATACGAACATTCTAAAACATTAATAGAAAACTTAATTTGATTATTAAAATTATTAGAAAAAAAAAAATCCAAAGTAATTTCTCAATATATCCGCACTTTCGCGTTCGAGAAACACGCTAAAATATCACTTGACACAAAAGCTTCCTATGGATATTTCCCATTCCAGATACGGAGAACGTCATAAAATCACGAATAAATATATATTAAAATTCAACGGATCTCACACGGTGCTGCCTATTGGCGTTGTAACTGGACAATGTAACAGGAGACCGACGCCGCGAGTTCTTTGATGATTTATACAATACAGTGATTTATATAGATGGAATTTACGGTTGATTCGCTTTCAAGATTTGAGTGTTTGCGCGCCCCCTGAAGGGCCTGGAATCGACCGGGCGTCCCGCCGCGCCACTGAGCGCCGCCGTAGGCTCCGGGCGAGCGCCCGCCGCGCGCATGCGTGCTCCGCGCGCCGCCGCCACGCTTATCTCTATCCCGAGACATCCGCCTGCATTACTCGCTTCCTACACCGCACCAACTCTGATTCATTTAACGGGCGACGTATCACGATGCGTTCCCAGCTTACTGATCGCTCATACCTTCAAGCCGCGCACTTACACCCTTACATCTGCGATCACGTAACAGTAACAGTAGACACTTTTCACGTCAATAATTCACGTGTTATATTACGAATCGCGCCAATAACTTTCATATTATAATACCGTACACTCAATTCGAATTAAGGCCACAAGATAAGACATATCTACCAAATAAACTTATGATTTAATGTAAAAGCAAATGTACCGTACGTGGCATTTGTTGTGCCGTAGGAAATTCCCACCAAAATACAATTATTTGAGGTTAGTGGGAACTTTGAATAAAAGTATTTTCAGAAATATTTGAGAATTGGGTACGACGTAGATATCAACGTACTCTTTTGCCGCGTCTGTCAGCGAAAACAACCTCACAACGCTAACGCCTAATAACCCCCTGCCCTCACCCCCGCAGATATTTAAATTGTAATAACGGCCCTCGCATTTCTTTTATGGCAACGGAATAACAATCTTATCAGGTAAATAATATTTTAAAATATCACAAATACAACTAGGTACATATAAACCAAAAACCCATTTTTAAATAAAGCTCAATATAATATTACTTTAAACAACGCAGTAAAATACTTCAGCAAGCAAAGAAGTTATATGCTCTAGATGCTTGATAGAAATGCATTACTATTCTTCGCTCACATCGGTGTATCGAGGCCCGCTAGGACAACCTGCGCCCTAAATCCTGGGACACATTGATCATTCTGATTTGAATTCTGCCATTTCATCACACCTTACCAAATATTATTTGGAATTGCACTGCTTACGCATGCCCGGCATGGGGATTAATGGTACAAAATCCCTTCATTAGTTGAGCCCAATGTCCGGACGGCTCGGATACACTAATAGTATGATCTTTTGCTTTGTATAATTCGTATGATTTAGTCAAAGTTTAATATACATGGTATGAAATATCCTTAATATAAATATCGGTCATAACATAAAGTTACATCACAACTATAATCCCCGAAAAGGTAGGCAGAGGAGTGTAGTACACTCCCACGTTTAGTCAGTTACGTTTACGTCCCACTATGGTATGGGTAGTGAGCCTATTGCCATACACCTGCCACATACATATCCAGATTCCGAGCCACTACTAGAAAATCAAAGTTAGAAAAATTCAATAGTGCTCGACCCGGGATTAGAACCCAGGACCTCTCGATCGGCAATCGCGCTCGCAACCAACACGACCAAAGAGGCAGTCGGACATCGCGACAAATCAGACGTCATGAAAACAAAGCTCCCACGTAACGTTAATTGGTTTGTTTGGACCGCGCCGACTCAAGGACGGATAAATGAAAACATCTAATATTCTCAAGTCTCACTATATTTTCGGTATCTTTGTATAAAATTTACATTAAAATAACAATGATAGCGGTAGACGAAAGTATATAGGTACGCCAGTTATAACAAACAATTCACACAAATTATTATTAATAATGTAACATTATGAATTTATTACACTTACAATAATGATTCAAATGAAATATATTATAACATTTATTCATACATATCGCCTCTTTGCTTCAATAACGTAATATTGCCTTAATACGTTATTTAAGACAATATTACGTTATTGAGCCAAAGAGGCGATATATGTGTAAAGGTATGTTTTTAAGTATATAAAGTATTTAAGGGCGAGAAAAAAAATTACATACGATTAAGACCATCTAAAATTGTACCTTTAGTTGAACTTAGGTTTCTGCATATTTGAGGCGTGACGATCGTTATATGTATAAATATGCCTGAATACAAAAACGACTATAGAAAAAAAAACAAAAGACGTATATTGAAACTATTGCATTTACATTTTTATTTTCTTATATTACAAACATAACATCGCGCCTGTAATCCCCGCAAAGGGGAGCATAGTACACAACCACGTTTAACCAGTTACGTTTACGGCCCCCTATGGAATAGGGGGTGAGCTTATGCCATTCACCGGGCACAAATCTAAATACCAAGCCACTACTAGAAAATCAAACTTAGAAAAATCCAATAGTACACGAGCCGAGATTCGAAACCAGGAACTCTCGAGCAGCAGTCACACTTGCTACGCGACCAACGAGTCAGTTAAGATATTACAGATATAATAAAGACAAAAAACTTATTACTTTTGTATCTTAGAGTTTTTGTTAAAACTTAACAAATACATTTGAAAGTACAATTGCGACATTATTGTCAGAAAAACTATTTTTCTTATTTTTCTATGGTAAGTACATAAAAAAATGTATAAAAAGCATAGATTTCTATAAATCATACTATTTTATAATTATCACGTCATTACGTCAGGTATCTGAGTCTCTTAAAGGAAGGCAGGGAGCATATGAAACAATATTTATATAAAACAATTTCGTATCAATGTTACATAATGAGAGAGCGTTATGACCGTAACATAAATTCAAATGAGTACTTCCACTACTTGAAATGCAACGATTTGCGGCACGAATTTCCTACTAGAGGGAGTTTCAAACACCACGCGCTGGCAACTCATTCGTTGCAATACGTCAGCGGTACTCAAAATGTTGTCGCAACAGATTACTAAAACAACGTAAAGAGCACTAAGAGAACGTAAACGCATCACCACATCTGTAATCCCCGAAGAGGTAGGCAGATGATTAAAGTACACTTCCACGTTATAAAACAAGCAAATTCTGATTTCAAACAATACTAGATATACGTACTTCACAATGTGAAGGTTACATAACATTGACTTGATTGGCTCTCTGCCGACGTCTATATATTTCGCGATTAGTATAACCTGGAATTATTCAAGACATGTATATGCGGATAAGATAATATAATAACAGGATATGAAGCTCCAGGGCTCAACACACTTTGACAGCCGCCGCAGTATGCTAATCGAACATTTCATCTGCACGCTCCGTCGCGATTCATTCGCCAGCCACTCGTATGCATGTACGAGAGAAAGTAATAACATTACACATACGCACCTACTCGTATATATGTAGCACATCGCATACTATATATTACACACGGCACTAAAATCAAGTCCTTAAAAAGGCAACTTTAAAAAGAACAGTATACATGTAAAGTGGTACCTATATATTGACTGCCTCGTTGGTCGTGTCGGTTGCAGGGTCGAATCCCCGGTCGGGCACTATTGGATTTTTCTAACTTAGATTTTCTATTATCGGCTCGGAGTCTCAATATGTGTCAGGTGTATAGCAATGGGCTCGCCACCTATACCACAGTGGAACGTAAATGAAGCTGGTGAACCATGGGAGTGTAATAATGTACAGACTAGTACACTAAGTAGACAGAGGAGTGCTTCTGCCTACCCGTTCGTGGAATACAAGCATGATGTTATATCAGTATCTATATAAGATTGTATTCTTATGTAGTTTATCAGCCGCCTGGTTACCATAGCACATGACTTCTTGTGGCATTCTTTGGGATCAGATGACCGTGTGTGAAAATATTCAAGATACTAACATTATTAAATTTGTCATTGTCCAGTACATTTGTTAAAGAATAGAAAAACAATTAAGCAACAATCATCCCCGGGCGTGACAGAAAACCGGCATGACCAGAGTGGGCTTTACGGACAGTGACCTTTGGGGGTGGCGTCCAGCAGTGGACCCTGATGAGGCAACCTGATGATGATTTTGATGTAAATTACATTATGACAATCATATTACAAACCCGACAACGTATTGGCAGGATTTTATATTTGCGTCTTCTTCAGCAACAGGAATCAAATTGTGCGAATGGTTACCTTACATTGCATACCAGTTTTAAGGGTAGCAATATTTAGACAAACTAATTATTACTTTTACTTCTATATAAGTCGATGATGATGAAGTCATTATAAACTTTAAAACTATTAGGTCGCATCCTATTTTTGTACACATACCAACATATTGGAAAAAGGATATATTAGAAGTATATGTTACATACACACTGAAACATTCACTTATTGAATATGCAAATTAACTAACAATATGACACTCGTTAACGAAAAACTTTACATAGACAAAAAATATATTTATATTTACCTGATGGGAAAATACACCTAACCATACTTATATCCTTTGTGTTATCTAACATGCCTTGAAGGTTTCAATTAGCTATCACCAAACCTACACGATTTATAAGTGATTTAATGAATCGATCGTCTATTTACGAGTATGTATCGATTATCGTGTATTTATTTCGATTACCTGTGGATTGTGAACAAATTTATCGAATGTTAAGCGATTTTCGCTATTCGGCACAGGTCGAGTAAAACCGCTATTGCAAAGTTAAAACTAGTTAGCCACAGTCAGAACTTTGGCCCGACGCGTGTTTATGACGCGCGCATTATTAACATGGCGCACATAAATTGTTACTTTCCCAGGATTACGGTTGAGAAATCGCATGGAAATATTAGTTATATCACAGCTTAGATTTTTTTAAAGCGCAGATATATTGAGAGGGCAGTTCAATAATGTAACGTAAGACGAAATGTTACAGTAATTCAAGAATGTCATAAATTCACCAAATATGTAAAAACGGTGACATTCGTTGTAATTTAACACGCTCTTACCAATGTAGATAATCAATTTGAAAAATCGTGTTATAACACGAAACGCAAAATACAACAGCATATTTATAATAACACATGAATAAAATTTAAATACACAACTCCGAAGCAAGCAATCCATCTTTTGGCGGTCTGCTTACGTAGCCGTCATGTATGGACAGCGCTAACAATTCAGTCGATAACGTGAATAAACGTTGTAACAAAGAACTTTTCAATTCCACGTAACAGATCGTTATAGCGTTAACACTATGCTTTTAAAAGGCAAAATATTGTCAAGCACCAACTTAACAACTGCTAGAGCGACATAAGCTTAGGCACAATTAGTATAGCCAAGTATATCGATAAACATTTTAACTGTTAATGAAATTTTAAAAATGGAAGCAGAATAGTACTCTAGCGCAATATAACACCCCCTTACTGCCAATTGACAAATTTTCTTAATTAAGTTATAATAGTATTATGATAAAAAAGCTTAAAATCACTTAAATTTGAAAGAGGGTATAATAATTTCTTACATTATAACGATTGCATAAAATTGATTTTCCGTAGGTAACATGAATTTATGTATAACAGACAACTTCTTTGAACGCAAACGCTAGAAACAAACTATCCTTTCTGTGAAGGCTCCGATAATTGTCATGTCGTTGGACAGCGCTGCTCGCATCACCTGAGCGGCGACTGCATCTTTCACCTTCAACGTGAATTCCCTACGACTTGGAGAAGGCAACGCACCACCCATGGAATTGAGAACCCTCGTCCGCCCGGCCACATCCAACGGCTTCCCTTCCTCGCTGTTGCCTAGCACTTTACGCACGCACGCAGATTTGCAAGCGTCCTTCTCTGCTTCGAAAAGCTCCCGCGCAGCTACCTCGAAAGTTCGCCTCTTATCAACGCCTCCTATCGACGCACTGTTGCCGGGAACTTTTTCTGCTAGCGCTTTTGCAGCCCCCGCCTTTAATATAGCTGGCAATAAAAGTTCCGCTACTGTACCAATCGTCCGAGAACGTAAGTAGTGCAAAACTTGTTCCGCTTCCCTGGTACCATCGAACAGTCTCCTCTGCCGCGCCGCGGGCACTGGACGAGCCACGTTCCAAGCTTCGAGCCAGGGGTTACCTTGTAGCAGCATACGATCACTTAAAGCCCCACCACCGTCCGGTTTCCAATCCCGAGGTGAATACCACTGAACAAAGTCACATAATTCCGCCCCGGGATTGGCTGCCTTGAACGCTTCCATGTCAGAAAGTAGTGGAGCGCTCATCATCCTAGCCCAGAGCTCTGAAGCTTTTGCACTTTCACTTTGTTGGGTCATCAACTCGGCGTCTTCTTCCAGTTGATCTTCGGTCTTCGGTGCTGGATCCTACGATACAAAATTAACAAAAGCACTAATGGAAATAAAAATTCTTGTACATACATGTATATATGTTGCAGTATTCCTAAGGTAGTTGACCCTTGCGTTGATCATTACCATTTAGTTGCTTATCACTTGTTCTAATTACTAATATACAACCAACAGTTTAGAGTAATCTTTAGGTTTTATAAATTTCAGTTGCGAGTGAACACATTACGATAATATAACAAAAATATCGAAACAATGGGAAAATTGACAAATTAATCAAGTTGAAAAAAGTATGAGTAATATATGAAGTCATAATAACATCGTCCAGACACATTACCCATTGCTTGCTCGTCTCTATTCAAAGAGAAATCTGCATACGGTGGTTTGTTTTTGTTGCGTCTGCTCGACACCAATGGGCTAATGAATAATTTTTAAGCTCTCTAATATTATTTTCTCATTATGAATACACATACGGGATTAGATAACATTGTATTAGAAGATGAAAATTATACAAATGTAATGACTTTATACAAAATAAGTTACCTGTGTACGAGGTATGTACAGAGGTGCTCCGTTCTTCAACGTGGCGTCCTCGAGGCGGCTGAGGCGTCCTACGGGCCTGTCCCAAGGTAGCTGATCTTCGGCACTTTCTTCTTCGGAGCAGTCAAAGAACTCGTCGTCGGACGAATTTGTCAGCGCGCTGCCCTTTGTTTCCAGCGCTCGCTTAATGCAACAGTTGAGGAGTTGCAGCTTTTGGTGTAAGAGACAGGTACGAGCGTTGGGGGTGCCGTCCGCTACTCTGTAAAACAGAACTAATCAGTGTCTGCAGGGTCGTGTATTGATAGCTGCTTTTAAGCATCATGGACATCAATTTTCGTAAAGCGGAAATGAGTTTATTTAGAAAAGTATCTCTTTTTGACTATTTCTTATACGTTATTAAAATAAGCATCTCTTTTATATTCATATTGCACTACATTATTGAACAATCCATGCTTCTTCATATGAAAACGCGATTTTTTCATTTAAATTATAGTGTCGTCATTCTATCCCATGCATGTGTAGTATGCATAAACCCTACAGAGAAATTAAATAATTCATAAATGGAAAACAAAAAAGTGTAACTATGAATAATTAATAAAGCGACAAGTACCTCATATAGTAACATCGTAACTTTCACTGAGAAGGCAATTTTCAAGACAAATACATGACCCCGAAAAGAAAGCAAATAAAGCAAGAGAACGCACAATGACTAACGCAATACGCGAAACGTTTTCTCTTTCGCGTATGCTAATTTTCAAGACTAAAACGGGAACGTGACACATACGAGACGAATCTTTGCGAAGGTTCGCAAACATTCAACAACACGTGAATAGATCTCGCCGGCGCACCTGATGCCCGTCGCGCTGCCCAAAAATATTTCTCAAGTGCGAGCCTCACCGCGACCTACAATCCTACCGCTAAGCCAAACGCGCGAGCGCTCTGCGGACCGTTATCATATTGAATTACAAATGTGTAGCGAGACGTCGAAAAGGCAGGCGCCGGGGAGGTAGCTTCTTACAACGCTTCCCTACTAATCGGTCGCTGAACCGTTTGTTTACCGGAGTCGGTGTACTGCTGCAACCGGGTGTAGGTCAGAACGCGATGGTGGGGAACCGCCGCGCCGACAGTCCGTGCCCGACCAGAGCCGCGAGCGCATCCACCGCGCAGACATGGGGTGTCCCCCACGAACCTAAATTCGCATCATTCACCAAAAGTCAAATGAAAGTGACCCCTTTCCCGCTATTGTGACCCAATAATGAGTAACTTGTTGTGATCAATCTATAATATTGCGTGAGAGTGTTCGACAAAAGTGACCAGTTTCAAAGGATTTACACTGTTACAAAGGGAAATAAGCAGGAATCTCGCGAGATGGTAAGTCAAAGAACAGTCCTCGATCGGAAACAAAAATCCTCAGCGTGAGCCAGTTAATTTTAGTGAGAATCTACGATATTCCAGTTGAACGATTAAGATGGTAGATGAAAAGAGAGTTATAATTAACGGCTTTCTTTTATGAACGTACTTTATACTAATGATACAATTTTAATATAAAAAATTACCTATAAAAATGTTTTATCTATAATTCAAATGTACAACTGAACATTTGTTGGATTTGGAAGCACGACGTTCACCGCTTTTCGATTAACGGCATCTCCAAAGTTGTCATCTTGCACTTTCACTATTATGTTCGAATAGTCGTTAAATTAAACGGACTTCGACGAATGGAAAATTAATAACATTGGACCTCCCGGGCTGGGTTAATTGGACCGCTAATGCGGCATTCTGTCAACGGCCCCACATGTTTCGTGTGGGATGAATTGAGGCATCGTCGTCCCTGATATGTTTACTATTATCTGATTTGAAGTTAGTTTTGCAACAAAATTGGCTTCTCAACGATCAATCCACGATCATCGTGGATTGATCGTTGAGAAGCCAATCACGCTCCATTTTTGATAATGATAATAATATCAATCGTAATCATTTCCACCTATCTCGCCTGGCACCCGAAAAAACAAACGTGAGTCAAGCCTGAATAATTCTTAGTCATGTGAAACATTCACGAAACATTTAACAATAACGTAATGTTAAAGTTTTTCGAGCTATTGTACGTTTCAACTTAAAAAAAACATCCGTAATACCTTTCCAGAATATGTTGTACTGGAAGTTAAATCCAACTTCTATACAATAACTACAAGATACAAAAGACTCTTTAACAAACAATATATTTGAATGCCAATTAAAATATAAGTGCAAATTATTAATTACACTTGCTTTTGCCTTAAAAATGTGTGTTATTTTCAATCAAAATTAGATCAAACACCGTTTACAATAACACCACGAAGAGTAACGAGACAAAAATGATATTGAAAAATAGTTCGTTTGTATCAAAGATTTTTTTAAACTTAGAATTTCTAGTAGTGGCTCAAAGTCTGGCTTTGTGCCCGGTGTATGGCAATAGGCTCGCTCAATATTCTATGATAATAAACATAACTGATGAACGTAGGAGTGTAGTACACTCCTCTGCCTACCTATTCGGAGATTTCATACGTCATGTTATATTCACATATTTTAATCAATTCAACCGTTTCACGAAAACTAATTAATATTCGATTTTAATACTATGTATATACGGCGATCGTTAGTTTTTGATTAAACTTCAATCGAATGGAAATAGGTGATATCTTAAGAGGGAAAGTAAATTTTTGGTCTCGTCATTTGTAATATCATCAAATGATATTTATTTGTAAATATATGCAATTAACTTAATAATCTATGTAGGTATTTATATAATTAACTTATTTATCTGTAAATATGTGTTAATAAACAATAAAGAAACTCTGTTTTTTACGTTTGATAAAATTAGGTACCTACGATTTTCATGTTTTCTTCTAACATGTTAAAAAACATAGGTGCGCTGTGGGTGCACTTGCACCGATAATTTAGTAAAAACAATAATGCCTCGTTGGTCGTGTTGGTTGCGAGTGCGACTGGCGATTGACAGGTCATGGGTTCAGTTCCCGGGTCGGGTAAAACAACGTAACATCACGCCTGTAATCCCCGAAGAGGTAGGCAGAGGAATGTAGAACAACATTTTTATAATTTAGATTTTCTAGTAGTGGCTCGGAGTCTGGATATATGCCCAATGCATGGCAATAGGCTCACCACCTTTTCCATAGTGTGACGTAAACGTAACTGATGAAATGTGGGAGTGTTATACACTCCTCTGCCTACCTCTTCGGGGATTACAGGCGTGATGTTACATTACGTTTTCTATAAAATATGTATATCCAAAGGAATGACTATGCGTGTTTTCCACGCGCCGTCTATGTATCAGTTTGTGTTCGAAATGTTCCGAATTCAAAATTTAAATGAGCGCACAAATCGTGACCTGTTAACTGCGACGTGAACGAAGCTCCGTAACTTGCTATCGACGTTTCTTGCGAGTGCATTAGAGATGATCGTTTCTCGCTATTTCACCATTTCGGGAAAGTCGTTTTTAAGGGATCCACGTGTATGTTATTTAGGACAATCGAAATTACACGGAACACGTTCGAACGGACAAAAAGCGAACTACTTGAATGAAACAATGAGCTTAGTTAACTGTGCCGTTGATCACGATCACTCGGCCTGCGGCGCGCGGCTGTACACCGTGCGACCAACATTGTACTTCACATGTCTAATTATCTCCAACTGAGGCCATGAACATCAACGTAACCGTATTCGTACCAACGGCCCGTGCCCTACAAACACACGTATTTTTAATAGGGTCTCACAGAACTATATACAGTTGTACATGTTAATATATCATCACGCCTGTATTTCCTCGAAGCGGTAGGATTACACTCTTGTGTACCGCAAGTTATGTTATTCATAAC
>DWDU01002408.1:0-12801 GCA_018245575.1 Jemadia suekentonmiller
AACATCACGTCTGTAATCCCCGAAGAGGTAGGCAGAGGAATGTAGAACATTCCCACGTTTCACCAGTAAATAATAATAAATTAATTTGATATCCAAAAACGTAGCCAATATTTTAAAATTCGCAATTCATTGGTTTAATACTTTTAAGCAGCCAATTCTTAAGCTTATCGCTGGTTGTTTTCTCGCAGTACGGTCATTGGCATCGTGTCGCATGGAGACGGGTGCGCTAAAAAGGACAAGCCGAGCGTGTACTCCAACGTCTGGTACTTGCGCGGCTGGATAAAGGCACAAGTGGAGAACTACATAGGAAACTTTTGCGAAACATCACCTTATTAATAACGTTTTAATATTAAAGTGATGACGTTATTTCATGATGTGAACAATATTAGTGTTAGAATACTGTACTAAAATGTTTTTCATTTATTACTATTTCATTTAACACGAATATTATTTGATAAGAGATTGAAAGGAAACCCATATTAAATATGTTTTATTTTTTGTGCTCGCTGCCATCCATGGACTGGTCCTTGGATGGATCCGATATCAATGAGAACTGTTGGAATAGTACTGTTGTATTTGTCAAACTTAAAAATAATTGTTAATATGATTAATTAGTGAAATGACTGTAAGTATAGAGACAGTTAGCATCTGTCCTATTCGAGTAGAATTATTTGTGAAAATTATGAGATGTCACACAATTTTAATATAATTTTGAAATATAACGATGGAATTTCAATAGATTAAATAATTGTTGACAAATGTAAATTGAAATCCAAGTATTTTATTATATTTTGTTAATATCTTATTCACAGTTCAACTGTATATTTAGAGCATTTATTGGCGTATAAAAATACAGTTAAAAACTTATTGATAATTATTGTGGTTTTTTAATTTCTCTATGTAGGTTATCATTACTTCAATATGTATATTTAAAAAATATATTAAATAATGATCGAACTTTAGGTATATTCATTACTTTCGAGCTGATGTAAGACGTAATCTTTATTACAGTATTGATTTCTAAACCTCAGAATGTTTATATTCAGCCAACTGAAACAACAACTGTACATTAAATCGCGTTAAATTTATATATTGTAGCTACAAAGGGTAATATACAAAGCTATAAATGATAAATGCAGGTTAATTATATCAAAATACTCAGCAACAACAGAAAAATGTAATCTAACCTAAAAAATATGAAAAATATAAATTAAGAAACGTTAGAAAAGTGCGTTTTAGTTCCTGTGTATCAGAGCAGGTGATTTGGGAATAATCTCTAGATGAAAATAAGCTAATTGACCATTTTAATATTAAATCTTTTATTTAGATTACTATTATTTATATAAGATATTCTTATTAAATAGCCTCGTTGGTTAAATTATAATTTTTACGAGTGGCTCGAAGCCTTGATTTGTGTGGGTACTAGGCTTATGGCAAAAGGCTGAACTTCTATGCTATTGTGGAACGGAAATGTAACTGGTGGAACGTGGTAGTGAACTACACTTCTCTGCCTACCCCTTCGGGTACAATACGCGTTGTGTTACGTCTGCTACGTACTTTGCTTCAATAAGATTGCATTAACATAGTAGGTCGGTATAACATTATAATTCGTTTCATAGCAAGTACCTACTATGGGCAATAAAAAAAGTCAAGGAAATAAAAAAAATAACAAAATCTTATTATCATATAAATGTTTCCGGGTTAAATCGAACCGGGAACTTACATGAAAAAATATATTTGCTTATATCCTACAGTTTTACTGAGTTCTATTATTGATAGGATAAGTATGAGTATCTATGTATATATGAATTTAAAAGCGAGTGTTACAAGGGATTACGGTAGTGATGGTATCAATATTTTCATAAATACGTATATACGTATGTACATTCAGTGTAATACGCGCTCGGAACTTTTAAAAAATAACAAAAAAGTATCTTATTCATCAATATGTATAATGTTGGCTTGCAACTTCGGCCCCGTCTTGTCTTATATAATTATGTCAGCATAACGCTTAACTCATATTTGTATGCTGATTGAGATTGGACTCCAGCCCTTTCGATCAACTTTCTTTTATATTTTCAGCCTCAACTATGTCCTTGTGGCGATGATGTTATCTTCGAAAACAGGAAAAGTCACAAGGGGCTAGCAAATACGGACTAAGAAGATGATATTTGACGAGGATTTTGCTGAAAATCGTTTACGAATTGTGGCTTCGTTTGATTACGTAATGTTATCACGTTAAACAAATAACAACATAATCTTGGTATATTTCTTCACATGGTACTCCACAGTAAACTCCAAGAGAACTTATCTTATACATAGTAATCAGACGGCTTATAAAGTACATATGTACTTATGTAGGTATTTTTATACCCAGACACATCAAATACCTGTGCTCATTACCCAAAGCATTCTGTATGGCTACAGGCTCACTATTCCATAGGGGCCATAAACGGGTGCAACGTGGGAGTGTACTACACTTCTCTGCCAACTTCTTCGGGGATTACAGACGTGATGTTACGTTATTCCGTTACAAATAAGACAGCGAAAATTTTTTTTGGTTACTTTAAGATACATATTATGTGAGTTGGGTTGGTACATATCATATTTGACTGCATTGTGCGTTTAGCTATTTGTGTTTATTTTGTTAATACATCAAAGAGGTATGAAATGCAAATATTTATACAAAATTGTTCCCTTTAAATGTCTGCTTAGAAGCAAGAGCGTGATGATATTTTTGAGGTGTAGGTACTTGCCTGTGGAAATACGAAATGTTTGTGAAAATAGCCATCATGGGTCCCGTCTTTTCCGCAGCTCCGTAAGACAAAATACCAACTAGCAGTCTGCTGATTAAAGCTCCTCCACCGTTGTCTACAAGTCGCTCCTCCTGTAATTGAATTTTTTTGTAAATAATACTTTCGATAATCAAGTGTTTCTTGATAATACCCGGATGTTATTAGAGGGTTTTTTGATCTATCAGCTGAGTAGGCGAGTTCTGGTGTGGAGACTGCGGCTCGACAAACGTAGTGTAGGACGCCCTCCGACCAGGTGGGATGACGATCTGCGAAAGGCTGCAGGCAGAAGTTGGATGCGGCAAGCCGAGGACAGGGCGTGATGACACTCTTTAGGGGAGGTATATTCTCAGCAGTGGACTGAAACAGACTGATGGTGATCATCATTATCCGGCTAGAAATGACTGTTTACTTTTTTGTTTAATTTTTTCGTGTATTCTATTGGTTATTATAAATAGTATTGAATATAAAAATGTACTTTTAGCTATTATGAATGTGGGGTCAGGTCGTTGCCCTGCATATACGGCTTGACAACATTTATACACAGCTCGTACGACTGTTAAATGTACCATCTGCACTAAACGTGCAGTAAAAGTACGTGACTAATATGTGAGCAGAAAACATAAATCATATGTTTACTTCCAATGTCAATAAAAAAAAAGTTTCAGTAATTTATCAATAATAAAATATATTTTCGTAAACAATAGGCGACAATACTTACAACATTATATTTGGCACAAAAATTTGAGTTCGTTATAAGAGATCCATATTTTTTTTTACATTGTACCTTATTTACTATAAACATTTTAGAAAGAAATAAAACGTTTGGGTCGTTCAGTGAAAGATTCTGAAAATAAAATACAAAAAAACTGTAAGCAGCGCTATCTGTTTCAGAGACATTGTATTTTTTCTATTTCGAACATTAGCATCTTAGAAGGTAACATAGTATGATTATGTTTAGTTCTTAATAATATTATAGATGGCGTTGCATCGCATATTGTTACAAAATATCTGTTAGCGCCATCTCACTTAATATTGGAAAGATAAAGACGACAATAAATCGCTCGTTTAAAGATACTATTAAAGTAATCAACTATGTAGTTTTTGCACCAAATATGACAATGGCATTGCAGTTCCCGATTAAAGACTGTGACAGGCAAATATATTCTGTCTACAAAGGGCATTCAAATACTTTATTATGAACAAGCAATCTACGATAGCCTCAGTGAATGTTAGTCGTATTTGAAGTTTCTTCAAAATGTTTGGGAAGCAATTGATTAGCAATTAGCAGTTCCGGTTCTATTTAAGCGTAGTTCTATATTTGTTAGTCTCAAAATGTACATAGAGTAATAGTTTAATATCACAGAGATAATTGGTCGGTTGGCTGCAAATATGACACAATATGGGGTGTTTCCCACCACCACCCATCACCATTCTCAACCATGATGCTCCAATGCCAATTGGAAAAGAAATGAGTCAGTGGTTAACTCGTTTGTCGAAAAGATTTAAACCATAAAGACAAAACCTTACATGTAAATTAGGCGAGCTATAACTGCGTATATAAGTAAAAATGTAGCGTTGATAGAAAGAGAAAAAAAATACAATGAGTATACGTAGTATATGTAGTGACCAGGTACAGAAACAAACCAGTACCAAATTCATCCTAGGGGATACAATAATTGTACTCGTGGATACAATAATTTACAGAGAGAAAGGAGTACCTACCAAATGCTTTCTCTTTCTCTCTATATCGAAGAGATGAATTTGTACTTGGTTCACCTATTCCGTGTATATGTTTATATCTAAGTATATGTTTACCTCAATGTTTTAAACGTCAATAAGGCCTCAGGCGAAACGTAACGATTGCAGTCTAACGCAATCAACCCGACTTTATTACATTGTATAACAGTAACAAACGTCTATAAATATGTATAATATTAATCTCCATTTCAACTAACATTTCCGCCCCATCCAGAGACATACAGCGACGATCCATCATGTATAGCTGTGTCCGGTTCAATTAAAACAACTTTCGCCACATTATGTGAGAATACCACATTTTTCTGGAACATTCAAAGATAAAAGTCAATATTTTTTATATAGGTATTCGTTTCCTTCCACGTAGTATATATAATATTTGAAGTGAAAATTCTCAAGTGTGAAGACAATTCAAACCATGCGATATTTTTAACCAATTTTCTTGTTTGAAGTATGCCTCTTAAAAACATGATTACATGAGGTGATAAAATTATTTTATGTTGTTTCATGTGTGTAACAATATCGTAATTAAATATTTGTGTAATTAAAAATAAAATAGTAGCTCTACTGAAATCATTCTTAACGGATGTCTTCGTATCACATAAAAACTAGCCGTGATTAAAATTTATAAGCAAACAGCAATTAATCAAACGCTTTAGATCTCCAGTCATATTATCGAATTTAGATTGAGACGGCGATAGTTTAAATTAAAAAATTCTCACTTTCAGAACGAGTATAGCGATGTCATTGTCTAGACTGCTCAGGTACCTGAAATATTCGTGAACCTTTATCTCCTGAACTGGAATTACTTGTCTGTAAAGGACAGAAAAGAATTAATAGAATTAGGTAAAGCTCAATAATACATAAAATGACAATTAACAATTGTCAAATTTAGCAGTAAATGTATTGCCATCGTATTTAAAATGTAAATATTATAAGATTATGTTATGTTAGTCTATAATAGAATATGTAAATACTTAACATATACGTAATAACTATTAGTAAGTTAAAATGTAATATATTTGTGTTATATAGAGTATTTAATTAATCCTATATGTATAAGTTTTTAATAAACTCGCGTGATACCTACTAAGTCCATTTAAATAATTCTAAGTGGGTGTTTCATTACTTACATCTATGTAATCATTTACGTCATTACTTATATCTATGTAGGTACATATATTATATGTATTGTTATTACTATTTCGCTATTATTTTTTTACCGACTTCATAACAAGGAGTAGATTATCAATTTGTCTGCATTTTTTTTTAATTATTGTTATCGTACGTTGTGCTGTCCATGCAATTGATGAATCATCAATTTCGTGAATGGTTCATGCACTTTACCTGTGGTCTACTTTAAATGAGACGTTCTTATAATATTTCGGTTAAGCTAACACATAGATAAATTCTTACATATTTTGTTAACTTTTCAACAGCTTCATTTACTTTGTATACAAAGGTAATGTATTTCCGGAAAACTTAGATTATTGAAAGTAAAAATCTTCATATCTTATAGACGTTTAAATAGGTATGTTGATTATTTTTATTCAATAGGCAAGAAGCAAATAGACCAGTTTAAAATTTGTTACAATGGTATGATTGCATTTGATAACTAAATTGGAATGCTGCATGTCTTTGTATGTTTATCAACTCATACACAACTGCCCATCCGCAGCTATACCACTCTTCAGTTATAATAATCATTATACTGGTATTGGATAGCTCCGTATCTCTCCAACCTCGTCTAATGCACAGAGAAGAGCAGATAGATAGCAAGTTATTTTGTACGTCGTCTAAAGCAAGCGCAGTCGACGTGCGCTATTGGGCGGGCAGAACAAATAGCTGGTTTAGCAAAACATCGGTAGTATATGGGTGGTTCTTTTGATAAACTCATGCCCAATCTATTTCTGGCCGTACTATCGAATTGTGGGAACATTTCCGAGCAATTCAGTATGCAGCGTTCCATTTTTAACTCACACCGTACTATGTACGTTTTGTTTTTAATTCAATCCATATTGCGAATGTAGGATCAATATAAAATAATTTTAAAGGTTGTACAACTATTTTGTCAGGATGCTGATAGTCGGAACACCGTTGGCGAATTTATTATTCTTGCAACGTAAAAACACGTGGTCTGATTGTTTTCCGATTTGAAAGTTAAGCGAAAAAGACTTCTAATATCGTCGATGTTGCTTACAGTTTTTAACTGAATTATCTTAGTAATATTTAGCAATGAAATTTTAACCCTTTATGAGTCCGGGTGCTGCCTTCACGGGTTGTATGACGTCATAAATTGCATTGCATGTCGTTTCGCTTCTCGTATGACATACAAAACGTGTAATGCTTGCGAAAGAACCGTACCGAAGACTGTATTAGTGAACAGGGGCGCAATAAAAGAGCACCGATGTGCTTTATTTTGGAAATTTTTCATTTCGAACACCGTACACGTCTGATTTCTTACAGCATTGCGCTGCTTTTTGCCGCGAGTATTCAATGGAGTAGAATTTATCACGTGGATCGTGGGTGTGTGAGTACGACACTCTTCTGCCTACCCATTCGGCGAATACAGCCGTATAGATAAAAAAGGAGTGTGAGTAAAATATTGAATGCATATGATACTACATTTGTATCATATGCATTCAATACTTTTTTTTTAATAAATTTTGTTTTAAGTATACTTATTACTATTTTTACATACGTAGTTCGTTTACTTCGTGTTTTAAATATTCTATTTAATTAATTTGCAATAAATTGTATTATTAGGCATTTTATACACAATTACATTATATAGTAATTATCATCTGACTGATGTCGGGCCGTACCTACATGTGTAAATAATGTTTTGCCGTACGGATATCTCGACAACGAATAAACTGACTTAGAACTGATTAAATTGAGAAGTTACTCAGTCGAGCCGTTTCTAAGATTTTTCAAAAATAAAAGGAAATAAAGACCGACCACACTGATATTGTTCTCATAGATAACTGTAATGCGCTACAAACCATATTACAATCAAATACGTGTGCGTTAAGCACGAAAATTGCATGCGGTTTTGCGCATAATTTGCAAGATCAACTGATTTTCAGATTTCTTTAAAAACAAACACTAAAAGCCCTTACCCGTAACCGGTAATTGCGTCGGCACCGACTTTAACAATAGCTGCGCCACGACATTTCAATAGACACGTGGCTGTGGTAACAACGATTTTGCTTGTAATGAGACTGCCCGAGCAATACAAGTTACTGTGTATTATTAATACATGGTGTGGGACATCCTGGATTCCGACAACGTGTCCGTGGGCACTTAAATCATTTGTGGTGGTGAGGTAGCGGTATCCAGACGCAAAGTGCACAATTATTGTCACGTGCAAGACTCTGAAATAGAATTCTCTCATGGACAAAGTTACGTGCTCCTTCTACTTCAAGGAACAGGAAAACTATTTTGCATTTATATGATAAATGGAACAAGCTAGCACTACGACGACGCGGAGAGCTGTTTGAGCGCGTCTTCAGAATATTGTCGGAGTTTGAGTGTTCTGTGTTCCTTTGCGATTTCGATGTTATTAATTTTAAATTCACAATCAGGGCAGAGATGTTTATTCATAATGCAGTAAAGTGCATGAGCTATTCACTATTCCGCGGCGGTTTGCTCGAGTGCTGAATCCCGGATGCTCTCTGTATAGGGAACTTGGGATTTCCAATAACGGTTTCCGGTTAGAGCGCTTTTGTAATTCCCTTTGTGTACTTGCGCTTGAAGAATATGCTCTCAGAGCTGATTTGGCAGTCATGATATAAATAATAAGTTTATTCTCACTCGGTATCTAATATATTTTTTTTATATTCAACCTAACAAGCAGGCGGGTGGACCACCTGATGGTAAGTGGTTACCGTCGCCTTGGACATTCGCAACACCCGAGGGGTGGCCAATGCCATGCCGGCTTGGATTTAGACCTTTTTTGAAGAACCCCATGTTATAGCGTTTCGGGAAA
The DNA here is from genome assembly GCA_018245575.1 of Jemadia suekentonmiller. Taxonomy (NCBI): domain Eukaryota; kingdom Metazoa; phylum Arthropoda; class Insecta; order Lepidoptera; family Hesperiidae; genus Jemadia; species Jemadia suekentonmiller. The sequence goes on from DWDU01002408.1 coordinate 8,542, forward strand.
GCCTCAGATGGAAGCTCGTTCCACATCTTGCACGTACGCGGTAAATACGAGCGCGCAAATCTAACCGCGGAGGCCCGCCACGAGTCCAGTCGATGTCAATTGTTTTTTATGTGGTTTTCTGTCAAAAATGTAGGTTATTCTGTGTTTCTATGAAGAGAGTGATGTATAGAGAACAAGCACGTTAGGTTTGTAAACATCTATATATGACACTCGGTGCTCTCTGACTACCCCTAAGAGATCATGGCGAGATGATATAACAATAATCATAATGACTCTGACAATTAAATCATCTACCGAAAATACTTACAGTAACATCCCGTTTGAAATATGAATATCAATAACGGTCAATCTGCTTCATCTCGCACAATAGTGAATTTTTAAACAGCACAGCTTGTTAGTGCTGAGATCTTATGAAACTCGTGTAATAAATGAGAGGCCATAAACATAACGACTAGTATCAGAGCGATAAAGGAGGCTATGTATTTGCAAGTAAAATTCTCAATCATACTTCGTCAGCTGCGAAATCGATATGAAGTTATTACGGGTTTTAAAAAAGAGTCGTTTCAATCGAAGGTTACCTGCAGTTTGTGCACGCAATTTTACGTCCTATTGCAGTGTAAGAGGATATTGTATTCTTTGACACGATATAAATCTATGGAAAATATCGTAAATCAATGAAAAAATATCTTTCATCTGTTATATAAATTGTACATGCTTGATGCGTGTAGTATATAGTGTTAACTGTACGACAATGTGGTCGTGAATTAACCATTTAGATAGTTTAAGTGTTTAGATAGCATAAGAAGCATGAGCTAGCAAGAACTAGCATAGCATGAGCGTCATTTAATGTCGGTAGTGGAACAATATTCATACTCAACGAATGATAATTGTAGGCTAGTTGGCAGCATTGTTGCCTAGATGGCAGCACCATCGCATTTACAGGATGATGGTGACAACAGTGTGTATTTGGCGGTTCTGTATTGATGAAACTTTGCATTTCACTCACGTCTGCGTGAAAGGAAGTCAGAAATGGCTTCATGTTACCAAGGTGCCCTTTGAATGAGCACCGTTCCGTTATGTAGTGCAGGAAGTTGTAACGTTTCATTTAAGTCTGATTTGTTTCACTTCGTTTCATTTATAAATAAAATTTTGTTTCAAGCTGTGTTATATACATATATGTTTCAGGTTTACGATTTATAATCAAATCAGGTTTATGATTTAAAAACGTAAGATTTCAATAACTGCCGAAAGAAGATAAAAATATTTCATTATCCACTTGAATATATGTATATGTACATATATGTATACATTTGATAGATAATTTATACTTTAAATATTACTGTAAAATTTGATGCAAGTATTTTTGTTAATAACGTCAGTTATAAGTATAATCTGTTGACGGCCTGCAAGCGATTCATTTATGAGCGAAAGTCCCCTCAAATAAATTACGCAAAAGGCACTTTCCCTTTGACCTGCCCCGAGATTTGACTTAATCCCGACCATTCAAAATTTACGCTTAAATTAAAAATAAATTTGAAAGTTACATATTACGATCTCACTTGTAACATTTTTTCCGAGAATTCGTTCCATTATTGGATGCTTTATTTTTTTTTAATTTACATTGGAGTCAAAGCGATATGAACATTGTTTGGAAAAAGAATTTTTGAACAACCAAATATCAGAGGCCTATGATTAAAAATATTCGCATAAAAAACTCGTAAGTTGAAATGATAAATGGGTCATTTTAAAATGGGTAATAATTTTTAATTGTGGGAAAGAAAAGGTGTTTTTGAAACCGTCTTCTGATTTCGTTATTGATTGTCTCATTGGCCGAGTGGTTGCGAGGTGGTCAGATATTCCATAAGATCGTTCTAATTAAAATTCTTAGTAAAATCTTCTAGTATTGGTTCCAAGGTTTGATTTGTATCCGGTGCATGGCTATAAGCTCACTCCTTATTTCATTGTGGTAAGTAAAGGTAATTGGTGAAACATGGCAGTGTACTGCACTCATCTGCCTACCTCTTCAGGGATTTTAATTGGTGTTACCTTTCCTTATTATTTTAAAATTGTTGATTTATATGTCCACTTGGCATGTCGACTTTCTATATATGAATATCGTGATATTCTGATTCTACAAGATATGATGTTTGTTTCTTTAGCGTTTATAATTATCAACTCATATCATGGCAAACTGTTGCGTGTCCAGGTTTACTCTCCATGTTTTCCTTCTAAATGATCATCACCATCAGTCTCTCGTAGTCCACTGCTGGACATAGGCCATCCCTGAGGGGTTATGCCCATAATCTCCTCGCTAGACATGCGGGTACGTTACATACGCTGTTCCTTTTATATGTACATACAGTTGATACTCGTAATTGACCTCTAAAACACCTATCATCGAATGAAAAAAGAGGTGTGCGCCAGGATTAGAGCCCGACGTATTTAACTCAATTGTTTTTAACTTAATGATAGTGAATCACGTCAGCGATATTTGCTTAAAATTTCTAATAATTATGTATATTGTCATAAAGGAAGGTAATTATGATATACAACTCTGATAAAAATAATGCACTTATTGTATACTTTCTAATTAAGATGATAAACTTTTATTAAAAATACAATTCAAAGGAATGAAGAAAAATTTAATTATTATTGTCAATCATTCTGAGCGTAATACTCGGAGAATACTCTCAGGTAATATTAAAATTGAGAAAGAACTTTATTAAAGTCTATTTGAAGCGAAAGCAAACGTTTAAAAGGATGGATTATAACTTTATTTTTCTTTTTGTGATAGCGTAAGCTTAAGACGTCGAATGAAAATTGTTTTGAAGTATACAGGAGATCTTTAAAGACTTTTATACCATTGGCTCAGGATGGAAATTCAATCATATCCTGTAATTGAATATAGGTCACGTCTTAAAATTGATACGATTTTTAAAAACCCTAACTCAATCTTTCTGTCAGATTTTGACTAATAAATAAGTTATTTCTTTGAAGCGGGCTTGCATGTATAAGGAGAGTAATGAATGTGGTCTAACCGCTGCTGAATGCTAACCAGGAAGGGATGTAGCGTCATTGTACGATAACAATCATAAATGAAACCCTGATATCAGGTGTCTATAATTCTTTTACTGTTCCACTGCTTGGCACACACTGTTGATAATCCTGTATCACTATTAGACCTGGAGCTCACTCCAACGCACAGTTTAAGTATAAACGAAGATAATATATACTCTACGGAATGCGGGAATGATCTACATTCTTCTGCCTACCTCTTCGAGGATTACAGGCGTGATGTTACGTTTTTTTAAATCTATGTTTATATCCTCGCTGTCGTGTATTTAAATAATTGTTAAGACGTTAACATTTTATAATTGTTGCCTAGCGAAAAAAACATAGGATGAACGGCTTAATGTGTGGTAAGAAACATGCAAACGCCCGTGAAAATTTGTCACTAGCGATCTCTTACTCTATATACGACCGCACTCAGCTTTGCGTCAGTTTAATCGTTTGCAGTCTACAACCCTTTACGGAGTTCTAGCGCTTTAAGATGTTCAGTGTAGTACCGGAATAGATCGATAGAATAGCAACGAGTTGAATTAGACTATGATTAGTTCATTTCGTGTATAGAAACATACATCAGTATCTGTTTTATTTTACTCGCGATTTGTGTTTAGAAACAGGATCACATTTAACTACAAACTACAATGATGGAAAACGAGATGGAGCCAATGATGCAGTATGCAAGTTACATGAATCGGAATGCCGGCAGGGATATTTACTCTTGCCCAGTCTATAGCAGACACGATTTAGTGAGATGCTTCGTTCTGGTCAGTGAAGTGTATACAAGATACGATTATACGCCTAGAGTACATAAGAAATAAAGTATGCTCTCCTAAGAAAAAACAAAATTGACGACCATGTATCAGAAAATAATAACGTCAACCAGAAATACGTGTGAATGACTTAAGTATTGGGTATATCCGAATGTAAGTCAATATGGCAATAGACCCACCGCCTATTTCATAGTAGGACGTAAACGTAACTGGTAAAACAGAGTGTACTACGCTCCTCTGCCTACCTCTTCGGAGATTACAGGTGTATATCTAAATGTAACACGTTTTTCTTTAGGGTAAAATTATGTTGAAACAACATTAGAAGTACCAAATATTGTTTTCTCTAATATATAATTTGATACAGTATTTTCTATATCAAAAGAAAATATGTTTATAAAAGAAAATATGTATATTAATAATTCGC